>JAJJWX010004816.1:0-25842 GCA_023529315.1 Papaver bracteatum
GAGATGCTTTCTGAGCAAGCCTGTCTCAAATGGTGCAAGTGTATTCAACAATGATACATTAATAACCACCGCATGAAAGAGTATTTCAAAATATGATGAAACGATGAACCTATGCAAAATAGGATGAAAAATAACAAATAAATAAAAATTGACCAAGGATTTGGGAGCATGGACCCACTGACCGGCCGACTGTGCCGTGGTCAATCCCATGTCAGTTTCATATTTTTATCATATTTTTGTTGTTTTCCCTGAGTTTATGAAAAACGCTTTCATTTGAACGAATATCCTTTATTTTGAGGAAACTCCTCAATTTCATGGTGCTTCCTTCGTGCGGAGGAAATAATATAAAATTAGGGAAAAACGTGATGGGCGTGGCCATTGGCCAACCAACCATGCCTTGGTCCCAGCCGGCCCACACCTCATGATTCCTCATTATTTTATTATTATTTCCCTAATTTCATGAAAACTCCTTAATCTCACGATATTTCCTTGGTCCCATGAAAAATAATAAAAATTAGGGAAACTCGTGTTCACGGGCCATGGCCGGTCGGCCAAACCCTAGATGGCTCACACGTCCCACTCTTTTATTAGCATATTTTTCATGTTTTCATAATCCCATGAAAATTCCTTGATTTCATGATATTTCCTTCAAATCATGAAATAATGCATAAAATAGGGAAAACGCACGGGATCGGGCCTTGGCCGGCCAACCATGCTCCAAGCCGGTCCCACACGCCTACACATCCCTTATTTTATTTATTATTATTTTTTATGTTTGCTTCATCTCATGGAAACTCCTTGATTTCAACAAAACTCTTTAATTTTAGCCAAAACTCCTCGTTTTATCATATTAGGAAAAATACTATGGGACCGGTCCCTTGAATTTTTACTAAGTTTTACTCTCGGGCTGTTTTCACTTCCCTAATGAGCTTAAAACCTAAATATTCCTGCGATGTGAGAGATTATGGAATGGAGGGGCAGACCAGCAGAATATGAGTCTGTATGAGAATTCTACGTTGATTCTACTAAAGGGCTCTAATTAGGGTTTCAACCAATCTGGGATTTCTCAAACGATCAGCATTTGATCCCGTGACCACCCAGGGCCGGTTTCAAGACCCCTTGGTCGGTCCCTCACCTCTTCATAATTCCTTCACTTTTTCATTATTTTCCTTCATCCGATGAAGTTTTGACAGTTTTATCAAAAAACCTTAATTTTGTCATATTTTCTCAAATGGTCGCTCAAACGTGCACCAAAAATTTTCAAAATTCTCAGGACTGAGACACGGATGTCTCAATGACGAAAGCATGTTACCTTGACCGACCAGGGTTAGATTTTTGGCTCGCAATGATCCAGTCCCACGTGTTTCTCACAATCTGACCTAATTTGCACAATTGCGCGTATTAGGTCCTAAACTCTCCGAATAATTTTAGAATTTGCCGGAGCGATCATCATTTGATCCCATGAACACCCAGGTCCGGTTTCATAACCCCTTGGTCGGTCCCTCATATTTTAATAATTAATTAGGTTTTATCACCTAATGTTGAACCCAGCAGTAATTCAACAAATGATTAAACCAGCATTTAATCATTCTTTCAACAACTCACCAACTCTTCAAAGAGGTATTGGTTTTTGCTCACGTGAGCATACGAGAATTTCATGGTTGATCCACGGTCCCTTGAAGCCGGTTCTCCTTCATTCCATGGTTAATTTTCAAATAAACCATCAATTGGTCATCAATTGATCAAATTAGGGTTTCTGAATCCAAGGATCATGATTCCAGATTCAAATACTAATAATTTTGCAATGATCTCATGATCAATATTCTTATTAATTATGCTCGGTTCAACTACCAGCGCTTTAATTAATATTTTATTTTGGTCACGCTACTAATAATTCATTAGACGAGCAACACTTGCTCAGATGAGCAATATTTACTTAAATCAACGAAAATTGGAACTATCAATATTAAATAAATTATCAAGCAACACTTGCTCTCCTCAACGTGAGGATCCTATCATTGTCTCAGCAGACGCGTTCAATTCACGAGTTGCATAATATTTTACAAAATCGTGTTTAACTCCGCAAATACGTGGAATCATCGTCCCGCGAAGTCATGGAATTAGCAACTGACTAAATAAACACGAGACATCAATCGTGTCACTTGAGGGGATATCAACTAGGGTTTTGGTCTGGCGGTCTATGGCATGTGTGTTCAAATGCACGATGGAATGTGAGCAATTCGTGCAATCAGTTGAAGGAATCAGCAAAATAGTGGGTGGAAAATTAACCAAGTCTCTACACGATGAGTAATTGGTTTAACACGATTTCCCACTTCCCCACTCTTTGATTCCAGCAAACTGTCACACTTCATGGGATCATGGTGTTTTCATCTCCGGCATTATATAATGTCTCTGAATTCTGATTGGAACAACAACATTCGAACAACAACCCTCTGACGAGAAATTTCTCACTAAAGTTCATACATACGCTCTTTTGTCTACACGAACTCACAGAAATTACTCTCAATCAGGCAAGATTCAATCATCTAGAGAATTTCACGCTGAATTCATAACACACCTACAATCTCAGATCATTATTGATCTCACACATTTCTCAGCCTCCCACCTACAGGTCAACCCATCCTCTCTTGTGACCGAATTTACTCTGGAGCGACCATTGTCTTGGTTTAGGCCGGAGTACTACCGATTGGTCTCTCGAACTTAAAGCACCCCCATCATAGCGGTGCATCTGTGTGAGGTTGAACATTTCGTCCTGTTCAAGGAATCTCCTCCGCACGGTCGTCCTCAATTCCGCAAAGACCAACGAATTGTTTTTCCCCATCTACAAAAGTCTATATAGCTATACGGCTTTTGTCTTAATAGGAGATAGAAAAGAATAGACTTCTGAGTGATAGATGAGTTCAAGTCTCCACATAACTTTTGTTGATGAAGTTCCACAAGCTCCCCTTAGTAGTTCTTCTTCTTCAATCGATGAACGCCGTGAAGTCTAAAGCTCAACAACATATTATATCCTAGTTCGAGACATAGCTATAAGTAGACTAGAAATCAATACTTGTAGTTTTGATAACTAAACTTGATAAACAAGCTTGAGATATCAACACTTGCGAATTCAACAGAGCAATGCTCTAACACTCAAAAGTGTTGCTATCTCAAGCTTGTTGTCAAATTTAGTTGTCAAAACTATATCTTGATTTCTAGTCTACAATTAGTTGATAAATGGACACCACGACAGTCATCATTGCGTTCTACTATTTGAAGGCAAAGATCAACTGAATCTTTTGGAGAACTTATTCAGCAAAAGGTAATTGAAGACTGGACCACCTATTTTTCAAGTTAAATTCATCTTTCTATCTACGAGACATTGTCGGGTAACTAATTAGACTATCGTAAGCATATCAAGAATTTCGAGTCAAGTTTATCTTGTAATTAATCCTCGAAATATATATGACTAAGATTGAGGAACATTTGTTCATACTTGATGAATTTCGGTTAAGAACAATTTTTGTTCGTAATATAAATAATGATTCAAGATTATCATTCGAAAATAGCCTAAAATAGTGATATGTGTTATTGATGTTATTTGGGAATATTCCGAATTGATCTAGAGATAAATATAAAACTAATATTATTTTTGAATACAAGAAAGTATGTGTACCAATCTTACAAATAGAGAAAACTATTATAGGCCTGCAACCGTAGTACTTGTACCTAGTACACGTACCAGAGTAGCTATATGTCGACAACAACTTTTTGGTACGCATACCAGTATGCATACCTTAAAAATTCAATGAAATCATGAACCCGGAGCGGTACGCAAACCAGTACGTGTACTGAAAAGAGCTATCAGTTTTGGAACCGGTGTGGTATCCATACCAGGTACATATACCGAAAAAGTTTTGTATGCTCCGGAACTCTATTTTTTCTTAAGGGTACACGTACCATGACAAACATGTTCACAAACAAGGTTTAAGTACACGTACTTTCCCTGTCGATCAAATTCAAATGCACATAAAATTATTTCCGTGAGATAATTAGCATTTGAAAAATCTCTAAAATCACTATAGACGTATTTGATCACATGATTGTGACACAAGATTAAAGTCTTAAGTTTAATATGAAAATGCTCAAGCTTATAGTTCAGTTAACTAGTTTCGGCTAAGCATTCATGAATGTTATCTTTATACACGGTTCAGTTACGGTTCATCCTAACCAGAATGTATATCTCGTTATGTTAATCAGATTCAAAGATTCATCTAACGGTGGATATTGTTTGCTTGGTTCCAAAGCTATCTTAGCTTAAACCTAAAGAAACCTATGCTTTGAAAGTCTATAGAAGAGGATCCTCAAACAACTGGGTTCTTTGAATCCCGACACTACTTTTGTGTGTCCTAGTTGTAAACTAGAGTCATCCTCTTCTTAAAACCCTTTTTAGGGTTTAGCGACTACAAAAACTTCATAGGGATCCGTGAAGCCAAGTCCAGCTATCTTTTATCTTGATAGCTCGAGTATCTTGTTCTTTATTGATTTTTGAGCTTGCTCCATCAATCAATCAATATAGAAATCATCAAAGTTCTCTACGTCTCATACTTTGTTGATTCCACAAGTTTAATATTGGTGAGGTGAATAATAATCTAGTTTGCTCTTCGGGACGCATAAGTCCGGATTTTAAGGTTAGCTAGACTTTGTCTATTGCTATCGATTTTCAGTCTCACCTTGATCTACGATTATTGATACATGAAAAATAACTACCCTTTAGTAGGGCCAAGAGGTCTCTAAAATAGGTCAAGCCCAAGAAGTAAAGTGGGTACTATAGCCCAAGCTCTATGGAGGAGTCCATTGGTTGAAAAAGGATAAGGAAGGAATTAAAGGAAGATTAGAAGTCATAATAGGGGTAATGACAATTTTGGTAAATAAAGATATGTTGGAGACATGTGGCATGATGTCAAAGAAAGTAGAAGTTTTGGGAATATCTATAAATAAGAAAATAAAATACAATAAAAATGCCTTTTCTTTTGGATCTTTTTCTGGGAATTGGGTGCGTTGTGGCTAGGACGAGACTTTCGAAATATCACCCTCAACATTTTGCGACCGACAATGGGAGTCTAGTTTTTAACCCGGCTTGAAATCAGAATTTAGATTCGCAGTCATATGTTTATTGTAATCATCTTAATGGAAAAATCCTGAAGAAATGTCACAAACTTCGACGCAACCTTATGTCCCTAACATTGAATTTAAAATTGATTCGTGACTTGTAGTTAGCACGTCACCTTGATCATTACCCATCAAACCCTTTTTTTTACAAAGCAAAATGAACTTGGGATTGTTGACATAGTCAGAATTTTGGTTTTGAAATGCAGATTCATTCGAAGATCGCATTGAGTAATGAGGCTTTTATCTTAATTTACTTCTGATTTCCATATAATTTGTATTAAGTCCGTGTATAAATAATTGTGGCAGCTAGGACTGAAAACTGCCTAAGTTCCTGATTGCGCTGAAGTAATAGTGTTTAATTTTTAAACTTCAATAACTCGTTTAAGCTTGACTTCCTGTTTCAGCATTAGTTATGAAAGTCTCTCGAATCGAGTCTTGATTGATCCTGTGGTTGCATATGAGAGCAATGAGTAATTACAGCTAGGAATTCATGAGTGTTTGATCATTTGGAGATGCGCCAACGGCTAAGTTGTTGCGATGGGTGCTAAGCACGTAAGTGCGACGCATTTTCACCCATAATTATATTAGTTGGGATTCTTTTTATCACTAATAAACTTGTTTGTAGGTATTTTTGGAGAAATAAACATGTGTCGAAAATTCGGCTCAAAAAGTTGATAAAGGCACCTGAAGGACGCTTGCTATTCGGACTCCCACTTTGGATAAGGGGCACCCCAATTGATAAGGGGCACCCACCAGCTATTCGCGCACCGACGAGTTGGATAAGGGGCACCATATTCTTCATGAACTGAGTAGCACGTTTTGGCGGGAAAATGTTCGGTTTCACCTGGGATATTTTTCATCAATTTCTGAAGATTTTTTTTTATCCGAGTTTCAGCTGGATTCGGATTTGTATGGGCCTAACACATAGACACAGGGATGCTATGGAGTTTTTTTTCAAAAATATAGTAAGTCCACGGAGTTTTGATAATACATGGAACTGCATTCAAGAGGAAGATTATCACGGGATATTTGATATGATACGTATTGCATGGGAGAAGATTTTTTTCTTCACTCAATAAAAGTCGACACTACCAAGCCAAAATAAACAAGGAAATCCATCTCAGAACACGCGTGTGAGAAGGAAAGGAAGAACATGGAGAGTAAAACAGGGCAGTCATATACAGTGGCTTTATTCTCGGGATTTTTGGATATTCTTGGAGCAATGCACGAGTCTACAGTGTTGTCATCTAATTCTGAAACGTGTTTCATTTAATTTGGAGTGTGTCAGTTGAAGAATATCGAGTACATGGATCAAAAAGGAAAGGATAACCCGTGTTTTACAACTAGAGTAATGAAATAATTATTTGCATTTATTCGAGATATTCTGAGGTGTTGTTGGGTATAAAAAGGCTTCACGGGATTCATAGGAAGATATGGAGAGTTAGGGGAGGATACAGAGCTGGAAAATAGAGTTGCAGAGGAATTCGACTGCTACTGCATGAAGATGAACATGAAGAACATAATACTGTGAAGGTGTAGATGGGGAAAAACGATTTGCTGGTTTTTTAGGAAAGTGAAGAGTCGAGCGTGTTGTCAAGACTCCTCAACCAAGAAAACTGCTTAACCTCACACAGATGCACTACACAGGGAGTGCTTAGATTCGAGAGATCAATCTGTAGGACTCCGGCCTAAACCATGTCAATGGACGTTTCAGAGTCAATTCGGCCACAAAGAGGGAGATGGGTTGATATGTAGGAGGGAAGCTGAGAATTGTGTGGGATCAATGATGATCAAGGATTGTGGATGTGTTGAAGATTTCTGCAATAATTGGTGAACTATTGAGTTCGAATAAGTTCTGATGAATTGATGAAGTCCTGAGAGAAGTTACTCGAGAAATTCTGGATGATTGCTGATAGCTAGTGATCATTCGTTGTCCTCAATCATGGATTCAAAGAATTATTTATATTTTTAGAGTTGTGAACACCTTGATCCCTGTAAGTGTGACGGTTTCATGAGTGGAAGAGTGGGCAAGTGAAAGATCATGGTAAAGTCAATTCCATGTCGTGCGGAGACTTGACGGATCGTGCACCCAGTACTTTGCTAACTCCTTCAACCGTTTACACAACTTATGCACATTTCTCTTCGTGGATGAATCCACGTGTTGTAGGCCGCCATACCAAAACCCTAGTTGTTATCCCCCAATTTGACGTGATTGATGTCTCACGAATCGTGGGGTCTGCATGAAAGACGTGTACTTAGTTTGTCAGTTGTTGACTGATTAGATAATGAGCCTAGGTTTTGTTGAATCGAGCATGTTTGAAAAATGCTCAGCGATTCATGAATATTAATGTTGCTCGTCTGAGAAAATGTTGTAAATTCGACGAGTTGTTGAATATTGATGAGTTACTGAATATATGCGGATTATTCGAGCAACTGAGCAAGTATTGCTCGATTCGACGAAATACTGGTAAATTACTGAATATTGATAGTTTGGATCAATATTCGAGCAACTGAGCAAGTATTGCTCAATTCGACGAATTACTGAATATTAAGAATTTGACGAGCAACTGAGCAAGTATCACTCAATTCGAAAAAATACTGAATATTGATAATTTGACGTGCGACTGAGAAAATATTGCTTAATTCGACAAGTTACTGATAAATTATAAAATATTGATAGCTGGATCAATATTTGAGCAATTGAGCAAATGTTGTTCAATTCAACGAAATATTTATTGGTGGTGTGACCCAATAAAATATTAAAATATTGGTAGATTACCAAATATTATATAATTAATCCCCGTGGATCAACATAAATTTATTTGGTGTTTGAACTTGCTCAGAATAATGATTTGTTGAGCGTTTGTTCGAAAACCCTAATTTTTGATGAATTGTTCATTAGTCGACGAATTGTTGAAAATAGGTCATGAACGAAGGAGGGATCTACCAAATGAGACTATGGACGTCCACATGATTCCAAATTTCTCAAGTGAGCGTGCACCAGGGTTCTCAGTTGGAGAGTTGGTGAAGGAATGATGATTAAGTGACGGTTTCATCATTTATTGAATTATTGCTGGGTTCAACATTAGGCAAAACCTAAGTATGAAAGATGGGGGACCGACCAAGAGAGCATGTGACTGGATCTTGGTGATCATGGGACCAGTTGTTGTCCATTTGAGCAATTCCTAGGTTGGTTGGAGAGAGACTGGACCCAACATGAGCGATTGCGCAAATTAGGTCAAAAGTGTGAAAACGTGTGGGACCGGCTTTGTGCAATCCCTAAGAATGACCCTGGTCGGTCATTAAGGCATGCACATGTTGTCATGGTTTCTGTGTGTCCATACTGAGAACTTCAGTATTTTCTGATGTGCGTTCAAGCAACATTGTGAATATTCAGAAGAGTTTCAGCTTGACTGAAATTCTTGATTTTGTTGGAATGAGCATGTATGCTCAATTGATCAATATTTTGTAAATATTAAAATAGGAGTATTTTAACATTTAAACATTTAAAATTGACCCGTGAGAGATTTATGAAATTTGAGAAGTTATGACGAAATCATGGTTTTTGCTCAAACCAAGGAGCTTTTGAAAATAATTTTAAAAGTCTAGGGATTTGAGTGAAATTTGAGAAGTTATACCTTTCCAATTTTAAATTATTTTTGGTTTTTGCTCAAACCAAGGAGTTTCATGAATTTGGGGAATAATAATTATAAAAGTATAAGGATTGTAAGGTGTGAGACCGGCCACGGCTTGGGCATGGCCGACCGGCTAGGTTACCCGGTCCCGCACACCTTTCCTTATTTTATAATATTATTATTTTTCATGAATCCGCGAAGTTATGGGGAATTCATGAATTTTGCACAAACAAGGAAAATTGCTAAATTGAAGGAGTTTTTCATGAGTTCATGAAAATAACAAAATAGGGAAAAATAATGGAGGAGGCATGGGACCGGCCACAGCTAGGGCATGGCCGGCCGGTTGGCCCGGTCCCTGGGCGCCTCCTATTTTATTATTATTATTTGTTGTTTTCTCCTGTTTAATTTGCGTAGGATTCCTCATTTGTTCATATTCTTTGGATGCTATTTCGTGCATCCGGGTGCTCAGCTGTGCATCATTGTCGAGTACACTTACACCATTTTTATGGGGCTTACTCAGTGATAGTTCAGATGCCCGAGTTTTAAGTGAGTAATTGTTTATTATCAATCCATAGGATCAGCCGTGGATTTGACCATGGATTCGGAATAATAAAGCGAGTATTACCATTCAGTGGGATCGTGGATTTGACCACAGGATCAGAATAATAAAATTGTGTATTACCATTCCATGAGATCAGCCGTGGATTTGATCATTAAATCAGAGTAATGAAGTTATCTATTACCATTCCATGAGATCAGCCGTGGATTCGATCATGAAATCAGAGTAATTAGATAAAATAGATTATGTTCTAGGAATTCAGTGGTGAATGTCACGGTAGAACTAATCTATGTGCATAGTCAGGAGACGGCTAATATCCTGAAGGCGCTCTCAAATATTACAGATAACCCCCGAGTCTATACACGGTCTCTCTACATAGTCAGGATCAGTGAGTGTCACTGTCCTGAAGGCGTTGTTGCTCTCAATCTTACAGAGAACCGCCCAATCGTTCTTCTATGTAGAGGGGGGTCTCTCTCCTATATTCAGGGAACAGTGAGTGTCACCGACGTACTGAAGGAGTTAAGCCCTATCAACAAACAATTATGTAGGAGGAACTCCCAATTACATTATTCTACATAGAGGGCATAATGAAATGCCAGGGATCGAACACTCAGCTAGTGGAGGCTTTTCAAAAGACATATTCATCATGGCTTCGTAAAATATGAATCGTCGTATGCCTGAAGCCATATCAGAAACATGCAATATCATGATCTTACGGTTTTGACCTTTGTTGAAAATCCAACATCAACAGAAGGACAATTGTTTTCGGCGTCTTATATTTATGTAGTTCTGTAACAGTCCATTAGAAGAAATAGAGTCCAAATTCTTATTGAATGAGCTATAATGGTTTAGAATAAAAAGGTGAATCGCATGAATGTGAATATTTGGTGGAATCCTAGTCCTAGTACATCTCGAAACTTTGTTATTATTTTGCATATATTTGCTAGTTTTATAATTTAAATCTAAAATTCAATCTCATCAAGTCCTAGTGAACGACAACCTTCTTACCACTATATAAAATTCGATCATTTTTTGGCGCCGCCGTCGCGGACTTTTTAATGGATTTGTTTTTAGGTTTTATTTTTATTATTTTTGTTCTTTTTTACGCGTTTTGGTATTTCTTGTTTGCTTTCAGATTCGGAGCCGAGCTAAAGAAAACCAAAGCCAAAGAAGGAAAGAAAAGACGAATCCAAAAGGAGTGAAGAAGAAGATTTTGTATATAGTGATTTTATTTTTAGAAACTGTAAATAATTTTTTTTTTTTTTGACTTTTTGAACTTTGTTTTGGGACATTGGACATTTTTATTTTTAAAACCCTAAGGAAGGGTTAATTTAAATAAAACTACTGCAGGGCCCCTCAGGTTCATACACTGACATAGGAGTCGGTGGTCTGAGTCGACTTCAACGGTTCATCGCCCATCTGGTATTGGAGGTAAGACTCTATCCACCCACGAATCCCCTGTCAGTGGGTTTTATTTTGGGTTGAGACTTTGGATGTCAAACTGGTTTAACAATGGCCAATACAATGATTATCTAACTGAACAATTTGGACATCACTCTTTTTATGACCATAATGTGAATAGTGGTTTGGAACGCCAAACTTTTGAAGGTTATGGTTCATACCGTGGTGAGCCCAATTACTATCCACATTCCCACCGATCATACGAGCAAAATTCCTATAAGTCCCCTCATCTAGATGAGGCACGTAAGATACTTGTGTCAATGCGTAAGTTACTTGAGTCGACACATAAGTTAGCGAACACAAATGACTTAGTTATGGATGAAAGAATGGTAACAATGAGTGAAACTTCTTTAGAAGATAACCTCAGCAAGTTAGCTGAGTCAACATGTGAATTAAATGAATCAACACGTAGGTTTGAATTAGAGACGGAAGAAATAATTTCTCGAATTACTCTTGATTGCCAATACATTCTTTCCAATATCACCCGTGAAAATTAGGATAATTTTTATAATCAAGATGCCGAGGTTAGAATTGGTAACTCTTGTTTAGATGAGGTTCGATCATTTTCATGTTATTATATCGATGATTATGATGAGGATAGTATTTATGAAGAACATGAAATATGTAGGTATAGTTGAAAAAGTGGGGGTCTAATAACCACACCCAATATTTCGGTTAGCAATCTGTATGGACAAACTCCAATATACTTTTATGAGAATCAACTAGATAGTTAGACTCAATCAATATAAAAAAATATCAAAGAGTTTTTATATCTCTACCTCTCGATTTAAATCTTACTCAAGCAAACTGAGAGTCTCAATTAAAATAGAAGAGAGATAAACTTGGATGGTACCAAAGACCAATATCCAAGTGTCAATCAATTTAATTCAACAACCAAAAGGTCGGATATTCTAATTGATTGAACAACACACAACATGTATTATTTCAATTATATAACAAATATAATGCGGAAAATAAATAACATAGATACCAGAATTTTGTTAACGGGGAAACCGAAAATACAGAAAAACCACGGGACCTAGTCCAGATTGAACATACACTGTATTAAGCCGTTACAGACACTAGCCTACTCCAAACTAATTTCGGTCTGGACTGTAGTTGAACCCCAACCAATCTCACACTGATCCAAGGTACATTTATGCTCCTACGTCTCTGATCCCAGTAGGATACTATGTACTTAATTACCTTAGCTGATCTCACCCACAACTAAGAGTTGCTATGACCCAAAGTCGAAGACTTTAATAAACAAATCTGTATAACACAGAAAAGTCTACGGTAATAGATAAATCCGTCTCCCACGAATATACCTACGAGTTTTGTTCCGTATTTTTATAAATCAAGGTGAACAGGAACCAATTGATAAACTAGGCTTATATTCTCGAAGAACAACTCAGTATTATAAATCGCCTCACAATAATCTTAATCGATGTAGCGAAAAAAAGATATTGTGGAATCACAAACGATAAGACGAAGATGTTTGTGACTACTTTTTATCTTGCCTATCAGAGATAGAAATCTCAAGCCAATTATTACAATTGTACTCGTATGATAGAAATAACAAGATCAGATCAATCAACTACAAGAAAAATAGTATCGGTCTGGATTCACAATCCCAATGAAGTATTTAAGTCGTTAACCTGGTTTAGAAGAAGAAACCAAAGGTTAAAAGAGAATCAACTCTAGCTTATCACAACTAGTATCACACAGAATGTGTGGGGATTAGGTTTCCCTGTTTCTAGAGCTCTCCCTTATATAGTCTTTCAAATCAGGGTTTGCAATCAATGTTAGCTTGGTAACAAAGCATTCAATATTCACTCTTAGATAAAAACCTGATTTAGGTTCAAGATAATATTCATCAACCGTTAGATCGAAATAGCTTGTTATACACACATGAAATGCACGTTTATAGGTTTGTGTAACCGTACCCAAACTTGTACATTAGTTGGTTCAATAATAGTTAACCAAATGGTTAGCCATATGATCACTTTCATATCAACCATATTCTTCTTCACCATAACTAGTCCAAATGACTCAAATGAATTAGTTAGAGAGTTGTTCAATTGCAAGAAAATATCATGTACTACACAAGACACAACTGAAGCAAAAATGATGTGATTCACTCGAATCGATTTATGAAATAAAAAGCCACGGTTTGCAATAGCATTCCTTAGTTTATTAAGATAAATTCACAAATATCATTTTTAGACATAACCTACTCAAGTTCGCGGAATTAAGTTCCCGGATAGATTTCACAAACTCCAGCAAAAATTCTCTGGTTCGAGAACTACGCCAGTTCGCGGACTTAAGTTCACGTGCTGCTCCGGTCTCACTTGATCAACAAAGTTCGCAAACTTTGGTTCAAGCAATAAGGACTTATACATATATGTGTTTCCACAATAATGGTTATATCCTCCAATGGTTATATAGTCTAAACTATCATTTCAATCATTGAAACATTCTCAGAGGACGTTATATAGTCGTTATTCACAAACCATTTTTCGTCAGAGCAATTTTCAAAGTGATTGAAACTTAACATGACTTTAGTCACTAGGTAAAGATGAACTTGGCTAAAGCGAAAGCTTTACCAACACATATTTCGAGAAATAGATAGGCGAGGTAAACTCGGCTCGAAATACCAAATGTGTATAATCTAAGTCTATATAGCAAAATGACTTTTGTCTCAAGATAGGAGATACATAGACTTTTGAGTGATAGATAATTTCAAGTCTCCACATACCTTTTAGTCGATGAAGATCCACCAGTTCCTTGAGTATCCCTTCATCTTGTATGATGATTTCCATGGTGTGCTTGAGCTCAACTACACTTTCTATCCTAGTCCGAGACCTTAGCTATGTAGTGAACTCACTACAAATTGGTTTATCAGGAACATAGTGCATCTCTAAGGATAGAGATAAATTGGGATAGATAGATGAAATTGGAGGATTAGGAGAAGAATTAGACGAATTAGGGGAATAATGCGAAGAATACATTGTAGAAAAGAATTTGAAGAGCAATTAGGGAAGAAGATGAAGTTTACATTATTCATTAGATGCCTCTCATTACAGTTCTTATGGATATAATAGTTGAGTTACTACTCTCAATATTCGGGGTACCTAAACTACCCCCCAGATATAATAAACTAACGCACATCTCCTAGCTCAGGTCCATGACAAATATCCACTCCTCCAAATCATCCTTGTCCTCAAGGATGAAGAAGAAGAAGAAGAAGAATAATCTCTCCCAAATAAGGAAGTGTGGCAACAGCTTCTCTGCGAGTCGTCATAAAGATCGTGAGCGCTCTCATCTTCCAAAGTAGCACTACAAAGTCTATGAAGGTTTCATAACACCTTGAAGAATAATGTAGTAAGAAAACACCCGAGTCTAAGTATATCCCATTTGCCGTACAGTAAGTATATAAGAAGGTATTGTACTCGCAGAGCCCATCTTGTAAAGTTTGTGTAGCTAGCACTTGTGGAAGTACAACCGAGCCTTCAAAAACTCTATGGAACAACAGCTCAACCAATATTAGGATGGCTTGAGATGAAGAGTACCCATTCCTCTCTGCAGTGACAATCTCAATATCAGAAATGGTATAGTAATCCAGTCCCATGTTGATGCCTATTAATTGAATTGATGGGGACTTTGATCTCAACATCAACTCCCCATATTCACTTTTGCAGGCGCCTGACAAAACTTAGACTAAAAAACACTCCACCAGGACGTTATATGAGATGAATAAATTCATTTCTTCTCTTGGACCAGCTGTACAGCAGTGGTGACTTGTGATGATTTGTATCGAAGTAGCTGTCGTAGTGAATATCTCATGCCACAATCTTCTAATAATTGTATATTCTTGGATATAGAGACTGTATATCAACAAGTTATGTAGTCCCAACAGAAAAAGTGAAGTTACCCATTCAAAACTGGTTATAATAGCCCCGGTGATGCGAGACTTAGCTGAATCAGGAGTCGAAAATGCAATATGCAGAGATAGCACCCAGGAAGCAATTTCAAATTCTTACATGGATTTGAGTATATAAGAGAAAAAGACTGGTCCTGTCAATACCATAGTAGATATACCCTTCACAATATTATGCACAGTTACATTTAATTGAATCTTGTTTTCTGATGTGCTCACACTAAGTAGGACACCACAAACAACTTCATTATCTTCTAAAGAACTGCATATTTGAGTTATCATGATAGTTAACTTCAAAACTATAACTCCTAGCTGAGTCCAAGAGCAATTAACTCCCATTAGCATTGCTTCCAACCGTTCATGTCCACTGATTTCACCAACACTAGCCCATGTGAGAATTCTCTTGATTTCCCTTCTTCATTTACACCAATTCACTCTTCTATATCCCCTATTGAGCGAAACAATTCTCCTATCACCCTTCAAGAGATGACAATAACTCCCAACAACTAACAGAGTCGACATAAGAAGATAGTCATGGAGGCTAACCAAGATTGAAGTTAACACTTTCATCCATTTCTGTAAAACAATTTATCAGCTGGCATATTTGATACAGTAAATAACATTACACAATGAAGAATACGCCTAAGCCATTCCGTAGAGAACTCATCAGTGACCATAGCTACAGTATTTAGTGGAAGAAATCCAACGTTGCCAACTAAGCTTCCGCACTAGAATCTTCGATGAATCATTTTTCCTTCATGTGTTACTATTAGTCTTTATTGAACTAACATTGAGGATCTTAATACCAGTAGGTAATCCCTGTGAAAGTCCCCAAGATAAGGATAATTCAATATCTGCTAAGAAAACCCAGAGATACAACTGTACAAAGTTTAACATCCTCACTAGTAGCTTAGTGTGGTTTCCTGAGAGTATTTCCTACCCCATGAACTCATTACAATCCTCTTCCCTTTGTGTAGAAAGACTGTCATCCTTAAAAAGCACTTGACTGAACATTGCTGGTGCATTTCCGTCCTCGTGTACCCCGTTCTTAACACAAAAAAACACATTCAGATACTTGAATAAAAATACAAAACAGAGCCCAAGTTCCAGAGCTAGCTCATATACCGAATACCCACTTCTAAGTACGTAAAAAACTTTACCACGATCAAATACTCTTTGAGCAAAACCCAAGCTACAATAATAACATTCTCCATTACTTACACAATTAAGATACCCTTTTTTACAGCTAAAACTATTTTTCCCACTACCAAACATTTGAGCAATAAACTCAGAATTGTTCTCAAACATTCCAGCTCTGGACCTTGTACTACCACTTGAAATTAAATGAAGATACCTACAAACATTCCTACTAGTGTAGCTCTGTGTAATCTTAATTGAATTTGAATTTGATGCAACAAAACTTCTGTGAACCTTTTCCATTGGAAAACTGATATTTCTAATCAGACACAGATCAAACAATTTCCGGGAAGTTACATATGCATTTTACCTTGAGCTATGAGACAGGAATTCAGTCCTAAAAAGTATATCTTGCTGCAACATTTCCTCGCAGAACTTGCAATCATTACCACTAATACCATTTATAACAAACAAACACATACTTGAATATAGAAGCAAAGGTAGAAAATAATACCCATGTTCGGAATTAAGTTCAGAAACAAAACTTGCATTGTAAGGGTGCATTAACATCAACCCATTTCGAACAAGCAAACCGAATTCAAGCATACCAAAACTGAACTTAAAACTGTTGCTATTATGGTGAAAATACATCCTGATCAATTCAATCCACTTTCGCCAATTCAAAGCCACAACAAAAACGTTTTCCACTACACATCTTGTTGTCAACAATGAATGATACCTTATGAACATTGAACTTTTCATAATCCGTGTTCTCGAAAAGAATAACAACATTAGAGAAATCAGACTTGAGTTTAGATCTATAATTACCTTCCTCCATTGCTAGAGGAGTAGAAGCCTTTCCACTGAACTCCTTTAATGAGCTGAAATATTTTATGTCACCATTTATAACCTTTCTAACTTGAAATCCCACATTGTCATTATAAGATTCATTAATACAATTAAATGGCTTACCTTCTTGATAATCTAGAAACATTATAGTCGCTTTGAATTTCTGAATTTCGTCAGCACCACCAGATCCAACCATACTAGCTGAATCAAGTGAATTTGGTTTTGATTTGACAAAAATTTCATCCTCGACCATCTTCGATTCAGTGAACTCATCTCTAACCAAATCGAGATTCTCAGAACTGATTTCTTCGTTCTTAGTGTCGGATTCCACTGATGCTTTTTCAGATAATTGATGTCAATTTCTTCACTGCCTTGTCTATGAGATTCGACATCAGATGAAGATTATAATCCCGCGATAGTGAATTATCCTCATGAGAATGAACTTGATAGAGATACCGAAGATTATCTAATTCATTCCTTACTTTTATTTCTTCATTTATCATAGTACACATCTCCTCCGTGGAATAGTTTCCAAGGACCGGAACTGCTCCGATACCATTTGTAGTGAACTCACTACAAATTGGTTTATCAGGAACAAAGTGAATCTCTAAGGATAGAGATGAATTGGGATAGATAGATGAAATTAGAGGATTAGGAGGAGAACTATACGAATTAGGGAAATAATACGAAGAAGACATTGTAGAAAATAAGTTGCAGAGAAATTAGGGAAGAAGATAAACTTTACATTATTCATTAGCTGCCTCTCATTACAGTTCTTCTTGCTAAAATATTCGAGTTACTACTCTTAATATTCGGGGTACCTAAACTACCCCCCAGATACAATAAACTATCGCACATGTCCTAGCTCAGGTCCATGACAAGCTATAGTAGACTAGAAATCAAGACTTTTGTTTTGATCACTAACATTGACAAACATGCTTGAGATAGCAACGCATGCGAGTTCGACCGAGCAATGCTCTGACAATAGTGATCAGGAATTTGTTACTCCGATGGAGCTTTATAATGATAATGTTATTTCTAGTACAAATCCAAATAATTTTAATAATTATTCACCTATTCAAAAGGACAAATATTTGACTAGAAATACTCCCTTTTTAGACGATGTAGTATTTCCTTTTCACGAAGCCAATGATGGTTTAGAGGAACGAGTTTATTTTAAGTCTAGCAATTTAGAAACAATAGTCTTAGACGAATAAAATGAACTCATAGAGATGAGTGAGGATATACCAGACTTAGAATAATCAATTGACTATTTCCAGGACCAAGAAATTAGGGAAGTTGTGACCAGTCTTTCTAGAGACAGTAAAAACTCTAAGTTTGGGGATGATTATCATTCTCCATGTGCTTTAACTCTTAAAAAGGTCCCTCACTTGGGACTTGATATATGTGCCTTAACCATTGTGCCAAATTACCTTCATATTATCTCTCTCGAACCTAATAATGTCCAAGAAGAAGTTCAGTTGTTAGAAACCCATCCTCTGGTTGATGTGGTTTACCCAGGAGATAATACCCAAATTGACTTTGCTTTCCCACAAAATATTTTCCAACCAATTGTGGGAACGTATAAGTTTCAGATGTGTCAATTATTAATTTTTGAGGAGATTAGGGTCGGCACATTTGCTTAAGAATGACCACTACTGTGGTCAGCTGTGTAAGTCAAATCTGATTGACTTAGAGGATCCCCAATTATTCGGTTTGTTGTTATGTGCTTCCAAGTTCTTAGTTAAGTATTTCCAGACTCTTCAACCTAAATGTCAGGATCTTATGTTTGAGGAAATTCGGCCCATGAAAACATTTCATCTAGACCCTTTTATAGAACCTGAACCTGAACCACAACTAGATATAGTTGTCCTAATTAAAAAATTAGATAAGTGTATATTCGGTATCTTCATGGTCTGTTGTAATTTCCTTTTCCTTTGGGTAACACTTTTTTTATTCAGATGACTCGCAGTTATTCAGGTTACTTCTTTATGATTCTATGAGGTGACTAAGCCTTTCTTAGTCTGGATGAAGACTTTAAACTTAGCACTTGCTGGGAGGTAACCCATGTTTTCGATACTCTGGTGATACCTTCCTCACTTCCTTTAGATAGTAACAATTTTTCCATGTTCATGTTTTTAATTTCATCTTTAGAACATTGAGGAAAATGTTAGATTTAAGTGTGGGGGAGTGGTTGTTGACTTTTTATTTTTATTTTTCAGGAATTTTCTTGCATATTATGACCAGCTGTTGAGCGGGTCTAAAATATTTATTTATTTATTTATTTTTTGACCAGATGTGTAGTGGGTCTAAATAAAATAAAATTATGATTGTTAGGTTTATGACTAGTTGTGTAGATGGTCTTTTCTTTTTTCTTGCATGTTATGACCAGCTGTGTAGCGGGCCTTTTGTAGGGTATTTTCTATGACCAGCTGTGTAGCGGGTCCAAAATAAACAAAATAAAATAAAATGATATGACCAGTTGTGTAGCGGGTCTCTCTCTCTTATTATATGACCAGCTGTGTAGTGGGTCAATTTTCTGTTTTTCTCGAGGACTAAAAAAATGTAAGTGTGGGGGAATTTGATAAGCACGTAAGTGCGACGCATTTTCATCCATAACAACATTAGCTGGGACTCTTTTTATCACTAATAAACTTGTTTGTAGGTATTTTTGGAGAAATAAACATGTGTCGAAAATTCGGCTCAAAAGGTTGATAAAGGCACCTGAAGGACGCTTGCTATTCGGACTCCCACTTTGGATAAGGGGCACCCCAATTGATAAGGGGCACCCACTTGCTATTCGCGCACCGACGAGTTGGATAATGGGCACCATATTCTTCACGAACTGAGTAGCACGTTTTGGCGGGAAAATGTTCGGTTTCACCTGGGATATTTTTCATCAATTTCTGAAGATTTTTTTTTTATCCGAGTTTCAGCTGGATTCGGATTTGTATGGGCCTAACACATAGACACAGGGATGCTATGGAGTTTTTTTTCAAAAATATAGTAAGTCCACGGAGTTTTGATAATACAGGGAACTGCATTCAAGAGGAAGATTATCACGGGATATTTGATATGATACGTATTGCATGGGAGAAGATTTTTTTCTTCACTCAATAAAAGTTGACACTACCAAGCCAAGATAAACAAGGAAATCCAGCTCAGAACACGCGTGTGAGAAGGAAAGGAAGAACATGGAGAGTAAAACAGGGCAGTCATATACAGTGGCTTTATTCTCGGGATTTTTGGCTATTCTTGGAGCAATGCACGAGTCTACAGTGTTGTCATCTAATTCTGGAACGTGTTTCATTTAATTTGGAGTGTGTCAGTTGAAGAATATCGAGTACATGGATCAAAAAGGAAAGGATAACCCGTGTTTTACAACTAGAGTAATGAAAGAATTATTTGCATTTATTCGAGATATTCTGAGGTGTTGTTGGGTATAAAATGGCTTCACGGGATTCATAGGAAGATATGGAGAGTTAGGGGAGGATACAGAGCTAGAAAATAGAGTTGCAGAGCAATTATGATGCTACTGGATGAAGATGAACATGAAGAACATAATACTGTGAAGGTGTAGATGGGGAAAAACGATTTGCTGGTTTTTTAGGAAAGTGAAGAGTCGAGCGTGTTGTAAAGACTCCTCAACCAAGAAAACTTCTTAACCTCACACAGATGCACTACACATGGAGTGCTTAGATTCGAGAGATCAATCTGTAGGACTCCGGCCTAAACCATGTCAATGGACGTTTCAGAGTCAATTCGGCCGCAAAGAGGGAGATGGGTTGATATGTAGGAGGGAAGATGAGAATTGTGTGGGATCAATGATGATCAAGGATTGTGGATGTGTTGAAGATTTCTGCAATAATTGGTGAACTATTGAGTTCGAATAAGTTCTGATGAATTGATGAAGTCCTGAGAGCAGTTACTCGAGAAATTCTGGATGATTGCTGATAGCTAGTGATCATTCATTGTCCTCAATCATGGATTCAAAGAATTATTTATATTTTTAGAGTTGTGAACACCTTGATCCTTGTAAGTGTGACGGTTTCATGAGTGGAAGAGTGGTCAAGTGAAAGATCATGGTAAAGTCAGTTCCATGTCGTGCGGAGACTTGATGGATCATGCACCCAGTACTTTGCTAACTCCTTCAACCGTTTACACAACTTATGCACATTTCTCTTCGTGGATGAATCCACGTGCTGTAGGCCGCCAGACCAAAACCCTAGTTGTTATCCCCCAATTTGACGTGATTGATGTCTCACAAATCGTGGGGTCTGCATGACAGACGTGTACTTAGTTTGTCAGTTGTTAACTGATTAGATAATGATCCTATGTTTTGTTGAATCGAGCATGTTTGAAAAATGCTCAGCGATTCATGAATATTAATGTTGCTCATCTGAGCAAATGTTGTAAATTCGACGAGTTGTTGAATATTGATGAGTTACTGAATATATGCGGATTATTGGAGCAACTGAGCAAGTATTGCTCGATTCGACAAAATACTGATAAATTACTGAATATTGATAGTTTGGATCAATATTCGATCAACTGAGCAAGTATTGCTCAATTCGACGAATTACTGAATATTAAGAATTTGACGAGCAACTGAGCAAGTATCACTCAATTCGACAAAATACTGAATATTGATAATTTGACGTGCAACTGAGCAAATATTGCTTAATTCGACAAGTTACTGATAAATTATAAAATATTGATAGATGGATCAATATTTGAGCAATTGAGCAAATGTTGTTCAATTCGACGAAATATTTATTGGTGGTGTGACCCAATAAAATATTAAAATATTGGTAGATTACCAAATATTATATAATTAATCCCCGTGGATCAACATAAATTTATTTGGTGTTTGAACTTGCTCAGAATAATGATTTGTTGAGCGTTTGTTCAAAAACCCTAATTTTTGATGAATTGTTCATTAGTCGACGAATTGCTGAAAATAGGTCATGAACGAAGGAGGGATCTACCACATGAGACTATGGAAGTCCACGTGATTCCAAATTTCTCAAGTGAGCGTGCACCAGGGATCTCAGTTGGAGGGTTAAAAAATTAGATAAGTGTATGTTCGGTATCTTCATGGTCTGTTGTAATTTCCTTTTCCTTTGGGTAACACTTTTTTATTCAGATGACTCGCAGTTATTCAGGTTACTTCTTTATGATTCTATGAGGTGACTAAGCCTTTCTTAGTCTGGATGAAGACTTTAAACTTAGCACTTGCGGGGAGGTAACCCATGTTTTCGATACTCTGGTAATATCCTTCCTCACTTCCTTTAGATAGTAACAATTTGTCCATGTTCATGTTTTTAATTTCATCTTTAGAACATTGAGGACAATGTTAGATTTAAGTGTGGGGGAGTGGTTGTTGACTTTTTATTTTTATTTTTCAGGAATTTTCTTGCATATTATGACCAGCTGTTGAGCGGGTCTAAAATATTTATTTATTTATTTATTTTTTGACCAAATGTGTAGTGGGTCTAAAAAAAATAAAATAAAAAATTATGATTGTTAGGTTTATGACCAGTTGTGTAGCTGGTCTTTTCTTTTTTCTTGCATGTTATGACCAGCTGTGTAGCGGGCCTTTTGTAGGGTATTTTCTATGACCAGCTGTGTAGCGGGTCCAAAATAAACAAAATAAAATAAAATGATATGACCAGCTGTGTAGCGGGTCTCTCTCTCTTATTATATGACCAGCTGTGTAGTGGGTCAATTTTCTGTTTTGCTCGAGGACTAGCAAAATGTAAGTGTGGGGGAATTTGATAAGCACGTAAGTGCGACACATTTTCATCCATAACAACATTAGCTGGGACTCTTTTTATCACTAATAAACTTGTTTGTAGGTATTTTTGGAGAAATAAACATGTGTCGAAAATTCGGCTCAAAAGGTTGATAAAGGCACCTGAAGGACGCTTGCTATTCGGACTCCCACTTTGGATAAGGAGCACCCCAATTGATAAGGGGCACCCACCTGCTATTCGCATCTCAACGAGTTGAATAAGGGGTGCCATCTTCTTCACGAACTGAGTAGCATGTTTTGGCGGGAAAATGTTCGGTTTCACCTGGGATATTTTTCATCGATTTCAGAAGATTTTTTTTTATCCGAGTTTCAGCTGGATTCGGATTTGTTTGGGCCTAACACATAGACACATGATGCTATGGAGTTTCTTTTCAAAAAAAAATAGCAAGTCCACGGAGTTTTGATTATACATGGAACTGCATTCAAGAGGAAGATTATCACGGGATATTTGATGTGATATGTATTGCATGGGAGAAGATTTTCTTCTTCACTCAACAAAAGTCGAGACTATCAAGCCAAGATAAACAAGTAAATCTAGCTCAGAACACGCGTGTGAGAAGGAAAGGAAGAACATGAAGAGTAAAACATGGCAATCATATACGGTGGCTTTATTCTCCGGATTTTTGGCTATTCTTGGAGAAGTGCATGAGTCTACAGCGTTGTCATCTAATTCTGGAACGTGTTTCAGTAAATTTGGAGTGTGTCAGTTGAAGACTATCAAGTACAGAGATCCAAAAGGAAAGGATATCCCGTGTTTTACAATGAGAGTAATGGGATAATCATTTGCATTTATTCGAGATATTATGAGGTTTTGTTGGGTATAAAAAGGCTTCACGGGATTCATAGGAAGAAATGGAGAGTTAGGGGAGGATACAGAGCGAGAAAATAGAGTTGCAGAGAAATTCTGCTGCTGTTGCATGAAGATGAACATAATACTGTGAAGGAGAGTCGTTTTCAGCATCTTATATTTCTGTAGTTCTGTAACAGTCCATTAGCAACGATTAGCTTTAGTTCACAACAACTGCTTTGTAACGGCGAGTTTATAACATCACTACATCGTTGCAAACTCGCTACTTTTGTTATTTCTCTCCATTTTCACCATTGTAAACACTTTTCGAGCAATAAAATAATATTTTGAGAGTGTCTACAACATGAGGTGCTAAACCCACCACTGGGGCGATGGAGGAAACCAAAATTCATCATGTGGTAAATTCATTTAATTCTTTATTTGACTATTTGCATTAAATTAAAATTAGAAAAAGATTTTTCTTAATTGATTGTCATTTCGTTTGATGATTTATGATTAGGATTAATTCTTTTAATATGCCATGCTTAAGATTTACAATTAATATTTTAAGAATCTACCTTAGGCAAAGAAATAGAGTCAAAATTCTTATTGAATGAGCTATAATGGTTTAGAATAAAAAGGTGAATCGCATGAATTTGAATATTTGGTGGAATCCTAGTCCTCCTAGTGCATCTCGAAACTTTGTTATTATTTTGTATATATTTACTAGTTTTATAATTTAAATCTAAAATTCTATCTCATCAAGTCCGAGTGAACGACAACCTTCTTACCACTATATAAAATTCAATCAATGGGTTGTGTACTTAGGTAATGCTAGGATGATAGAGATGTTGGAGCCTTAAATTATTGGTGGTAGAGACTGGCGAAGATCCTTTCCCAGCGCGACGATGAAGTGATGGTTAAAATATTGACTATTGTTGCCGCTAGGAGCCTATTACTATTTATCTTTCGGACTATCAGCTGCTAGACAAGAACTTCCCGCAAAACACTAGCGAATTCCCATAAGGCTAAGTTTTCACTCCTCTTGTTTACATTTTTCTTTCATATCAAGAAATTGTAGTTGAGCCTGACAGGAGTTTACTCGAGCCTACTTAATCTTTGCACATGTTTATAAACCTTCATTATAACTCTAATCAAGCATCAAAAACTTGTTATGCCATATCCCTTGTGGATGAACATCTTTGCAAGATATATATCACTGTATTCTATACTCCTGAAGTCACAATTGTTTTACACATTCTTAAGTGGTTAATGTGGACATAGGTTAGCTACTAGTAATTGCTGACGACTAAGTATGTCACTCATTGAAGAGCGCTTCAGCTCCAACCACCGCACATCTAGGACTGCAGTCATCCCTGATAAAACAGAACATGCAGCCAACATAAACCTTAACAACATCATTTGAGCACATCGGTGCTGACCCAGCCTTAATTTCCAACTATGTTAAACTATACCAACGTGTCTTTATAGGCTGTTTGGATGCAGAAGTAGAAGTCAGAAGTACTTCTCCAGAAGCAGAAGTCAGAAGTCCAGATTTTTTGCTTCACAAAAAGTCGACTTTTCTGCTTCCGGAAGTCATTCTGAAATTCTACACCCAAACTGACTTCTTTCTTTTTAACTTCTAGAAGTCAAAAAGTTACTTCTGGATGTGTATCCAAACAGGCTATTATTCAACAAGCCTACAACAAAATAACAACTCCTATCTATTTTCATCATCAAATGACCTGAGGGTTTGGACCACAAGAAAGTCTAACACACTTTGTGAAGTGGTAAATGTTACGCTAACAGCGCAAAAGCGACTTTCGATACGGTGAGTATTCTCGATAATTAACTAAGTATGTGTGGAGCATCTAGAATTACATTTACATCAATTTATCCTGTTTTGAATTTTGGCGATTGGCTACCAAAGTGATTCGACCCTCGACTAATGTAGCGCCTCCACATAACTTTCTTGCATACTGCATGAAGACTAAAGTCCTCATTTTCCCAATAGCATGTAATTGGCATTTGCTTTTCTAAGTTTCACCTCTCATGCATGTTAAAATGTTAACCTTGAAGTTTTTTTTTATTCTTTCTATTTAGTAAAAAAGCATATACCCGCCGATCTATATGTATGAAATTTCATATGCTAATAATTCGCTACAGCCTAATGTTCACTTAAATGAAGAACTAGTACATTTTTCAGGCTGCATGCCCATTCCACGGGTATACCTTATTTCATTTGATGATGATTAATTTCACGAGCATGGTAGCATTAATGGATATTCATGCGGTTACATTAGGTTGTACTTAAAATTGCTAGCTTGTCCTATAAAATCTACCTTCATGATTTTCCTTCACAAATGTTTCGCTTCACGCGTATGACTTTCTTGTGCAAATCAGTAGCTATGTATATATGCCTCTTGAACCTTTTGCATTGTAGTGAAGTCTTCTCACTTACGCGGATGTCCTTAGTCATGGATGTAG
>JAJJWX010004817.1:0-76094 GCA_023529315.1 Papaver bracteatum
CACCTAGATAGGTAGTAGAGTAGCCTTTGTTAGAGTAGCCTTTGTTAAAGTCAAGTTTGTACACACCACCACCTAATTGTTGGTGTAGCCTCTGTTAAAGTCATGGTGAACACCACCTAACACCGTACACACCTCCACCTAATCACCACCTAATTGTTGAATCTTGTTTTTACTCCCATTTTTTGTTAACTACAAATACCTTGTATCGAGATGAATAATATATGAAATTATGAACCTTAAATTTGAGTTGGTATCAAGGCTTCCATGGTGAAGTGATTACTTTAATAGAGTGAGTGTTTCTTTAATTCAGTCAATCAATATTCCGCTGTCTTAGGTTCTTATACTTGTTCTTATTCCGACAACAAGTAAGTTCATCTTGATCCATTAATCTTTATTCCTTTTTTGAGATAAAAATACTTCATCTTGAGCATATTCATTATATCACTGATCTAGTGTAATATCACCGATCTATTGTGATATTTCTTTGGAAATCAGAGTTGTTATTCTGAGGACGTGACTGGAATTGATTATTCTAGATTACTTTCTTGTTTTTTCTTCCTTGAATCTTTATATGTTTGTCATTCTCAGATTTCAAACATTTAAATAAAGATAGTACTTTTTTGTTTTTTCCTTGAATTAACTTTTGTAAGTCAAGAGACTATCTTGAGTTGTCCTTGACTATCTTGAGTTGTCTTTGCCTTTACTATTAAATTCAAAATCAAGAGTCATGTTCGATTATTATGGTTAGCTGTGAACTAACTGTGTTATTGAAATGCCAAAGAATGAATACGGTACCATCCCAAGAGCCTATTTCAATTCCATACGGGGTTAAATTGAATGATAAAAATTTTACCACTCTGGTCTCAAATCGTGACTATGTTTGTCTCAAGTAGAGGAAAGGGGGGTACTTTAACTGTATCTACTTCAAAACTCTTTGAAGAAGGAGTGCAGATGATGATGGGTTATGAAAGATTACTTGTGGAAAGGATGGCTTGTTGGTGCTATGGAACCAGAATTAATGAATGTTTTCATCCGCCTACCATCTAAAAAAGAGGTATGGGACGCTGTGTCTCATAGATATTATGAAGGGGCTGATAAATCAATCCTTTATGATTTATCCGTAAGGCTATGGCAATAAAAAGATGAATTGACCAGGTTCTACATTTTTTCTGACCTTACTACTATTTGCAAGAGCTTGACTATCTAAGCCAATTGTTTTTACTCGTGCGAATGTAATAAAAATTCGGAGAAGAAATTGATGAAGAGAGAGTTTATTTGTTTCTAGCCGGTCTTGATGATGTTTATGATTCGATTAGAGGTGAGATATTTAGTACGCCTCTTCCAGACCTGAAAAGGCTTTCTCTATAGTGAGGCGTGAAGAACAACGTCGATTACTATGATGAATCAAGAAGTTTCTTCTCAGGTAGTTATGACAAAAGAAAAAAATATACTCCTAATTCCTTGTCCCAACAATCTCCTCCAATGAATAAGAGGGAAGTCTGATCATTGTGGCAACAGTAAGCACACCGTCAAAAACTGCTTCAAGAAGATTGGGTACCCAGACTGGTGGCAAACTCGCTCCAAGACTGAGAAAGGAAAAGGAAAAGCGGCCTTATGTACCATTGTGGAGCCGATACCAATAAATGCTACTACGAATATAACCGAGGGCCCTTCTTCATCTACAAACCCTATCATTCTTCAAAGATTGGTAACATGGGACATGCCTTATTAGCTGCTAACTCATCTAAGGATCACGGTTGGATTCTTGATTCAGGTGCGACTAATCATATGACTTTTGATGCCTCTATATTAAAAGATATGTGCGTCCCCTCGATTGCTCAACATTTCTAATGCCAATGGAGTTCCGTATCCGTAATGAGTCGAAGAGTGGATTTAAACTCTTATTTGACCTTGGAACATACTCTGTTAATTCCATCTCTCTAATAATCTTATATCAAAGATCTGAAAGTAAATCGCACAATTAAATTGCTTAGTATTAATCTATTCGACTTTCTGTCTTCTTCGGGATCTCAGCACTGGGGAGATAATTGGGCGTGGTACTAAGAGAGAGGGGTTGTATTATGTAGATGATGTATGCGCAGGTCGTTCTCTGTCAGCAAAGGGATCTTCACGCGCTTACAAAGATCAGATATTATTATGGCACCATCGCTTGGGTCATGTTTCTTTAGGCTGTTAGAACATTTGTTTCAACGTTATTTTAATTTGCAAACCTTGATTTATTTGTGAAACTTGCATCTTAGAAAGTCATCGTTCTACTTATCCGATAGTTACAGAGAAGATTTGTTCCTTTTGCTTTGGTACACTCTCATGTTTCAAATTATCTTTGCCGTATTTCGGTAATTCAGATTTCGTTGGTTTGTTCTATTTGTTGATGATTGCACTAAGTGGGACTTGGCTCATTTGATGAAAAATTAAAGCGTGTAGTCGGTCATTTCCAATCGTTTCATAAGATGATTCAAACACAGTTTTCCACTACTTTAAAAGGTCCTTCAAGATTTCTGATAATGGTGGTGAATATGTTAATGAGGTTTTTACGAGGGTATTTCCTGGAGCATGGTCTAATTCATGAAACTACGTGTCCCTCTACACCACAACAAAATGGTGTCAGAGAGAAAGAACCGACAATTACTTTAAATCACTAGAGCATGTTTAATTGGAGCAAACATGAGGCTTCACTTTTGGGAAGAAGCTATTACTAATGCGCATATCTTCTTAATCGAGTACCTACTATTGTCTTGCAATTTCAAACACCCATAGACAAATTGGCTTCATTTCGTGACTATTCCTTCTCACCTTCAAACTTCCTCCACTGTATTTGGATGTGTTTCTTATGTCCACATACAAGCATCTACGTGGAAAGCTTGATCCATGTAAGCCTGAAGTGTGTATTCATTGGTTATCATCCATATCAAAAGGGTTATAAGTGTTATCATCCTTCACTAAAAAAGTATTATGTTAGCATGGATGTTCGTTCTCACGAACAAGAGAAGTTTTATAACTCCACATATACCAGTTCCCCTCTTCAGGGAGAGAGTAGTGTTGAAGAGTTGAAATGGACAGATATATTTCAGAGTAATAGTGAGATCAACATCCTTGAAAAGGCAATTCTTAGGATTTCCCCGTTTGGGAGATGTTGTAGGAGGTGAGTCTCAAGGCAACACTTTAATCGGTTGAATCGGTTGTTGAACAAGGCGAAACTCGTACTATAGAAGACTCCTCTCTTTCTTTCACCAACAATACCTACACCCAGTTATTCTCCTACTGAGATTCCCAGGTAAGCATGTATACTTTGATTAATACTAACAATATTGAGTTGGTTGAGACCGACAGTATCATTTTCCACAACTAATTAATCGTGGAGTGCCACGGATCGTTTTTCACCCGCAATAAAGAAGGTGAAATATCCTATTTCCAACTATATGTCTACTCACAGATTATCAGAAGCTGGCAAAGCATTTGTCAATCAAATGGAAGATGTCACTATTCCAAAAATGAGAAGAAGCATTATCTAATCCAAAATGGGCTGGTCCTATGAAAGATGAGATGGCGTCACATGAAGAAAATGGTACATGGGATATAGTCTCACTACGAGAAGGGGGAAGAAACCAGGTTGGCTGCATAGGTGGAGGTATATACTATCAAGCATAATCCGATGGATCGATTGATAGGCACAAAGCAAGACTCGTGGCTAAAGGATTTACCCAAACTTATGGTATTGATTATCAAGAGACATTTGCCCTCGTTGCGAAATTTAATACTATTCGAGTCTTGCTTTCCTTGGCAGCAAATTTAGGATGGCGTATGCAACAATATGATGTAAAAAATGCCTTTTTACATGGTGATTTGCAAGAAGAAGTCTACATGACATTACCTCAGGTTATAATGCTCCAAACAATGCTAATGTCGTATTGTAAGTTAAAAGAAGGCTTTATATGGTTTGAAACAATCTCCAGAGCATGGTTTGGTAGATTTCGTCTTGTAATGAAGAAGTTCGGGTATATCCAGAGTAATGCTGATCATACCTTGTTCCTTAAAAGAGTAGGTGACAAGGTAACCGCTCTTATTATCTATGTAGATGATATGGTGGTGACAGAAATGACCTCAAGAGATGAGTAATCCTCAAGAGTTGCTTGTATTCTGAGTTTGATATGAAATATTTAGGAGGCTTAAGTATTTCTTGGGAATTGAAGTTATGCGATCGAGAAGGTATTTTCTTATCTCGTGAAAATACGTGATTGACTTATTGAAGGAAACTGGTATGCTTGGATGTGAGCAAATTGGATCTCCCATGGAACAGAATCATGGTCTCAAGAACATTCCGATCAAATACAAAAGCAGAAAAAGGTCAATATCAAAGGTTAGTTGGACGTTTGATTTATCTTTCCCATACAAGGCCCGATATTGCTTATGCCGTTAGTGTTGTAAGCGAGGTTTATGCATAATCCGGTCAACACCATATGGATGCTGCGATCATAAGAGTATTGAGATATTTGAAGTCACACCAGGTAAAGGGTTGATATTCTCAAAACATGGACATCTTGATATTTCGGTTACATCGACTCGGATTGGGGAGGTAAAGGTGATAGGAGAAGATCGACATCGGGGTATTTTTCCTTTGTTGGAGGTAACTTAGTGAGTTGGAAATCTAAGAAGCAAAAGGTTGTTTCTTTGTCCAGTCTTTGAAGCGTATCAATCTGAGGGCAATGGTGAAAGGCATCTCATGAATTATTATGGTTAAAAAAGGCTTATGGGAGAGTTCGGTTTTCCTCATGAAAAACCCATGAAGTTGTTTTGTGATAACTTGATCAACAATCAAAATCTTGAGAGAATCCGATACAACATGATCGAACAAAACATGTGGAGATTGATAGAATTTCATTTATGAAAAATTTGAAGAAAAAATAATCGAAGTACAGTATGTCCATACTACACAACAATTGGCTGATGTATTAACAAAGGCCGTATCAAATACTATATTTAACGATTCTCTTATCAAGTTGGGCATGTGTGATATGTACGCACCACCTTGAGGGAGAGTGTTGAATCGCACCTAGATAGGTAGTAGAGTAGCCTTTGTTAGAGTAGTCTTTGTTAAAGTCAAGTTTGTACACACCACCACCTAATTGTTGAATGTGTAGCTCTGTTAAAGTCATGGTGAACACCACCTAACACCGTACACACCTCCACCTAATCACCACCTAATTGTTGAATCTTGTTTTTACTCCCCATTTTTTGTTAACTACAAATACCTTGTATCAGGAGATGAATAATATATGAAATTATGAACCTTAAATTTGGCACCAATTTTTTTAGAGACCCAAACTCTATTGGAGATGTTCTTTGTCCACTAATAACTTAACATGTGTATAAGAAATTATCAAAACTTACTGAAATCTAGTTGTCATTTTATGTTTTTTCACTTTTTCATTTCAATATCCGTGGAAACTCATTCTTTCTTCTTTAAATTACTCTTTTACTACATTTTCTGCATATTACTTTTACAACTTATATTTTCTAAAATGCTATAAAACTTCGTTGCCGCATTACTAATTTCATCACACCATGTCATAGATGATCTTAGGCCTGTCCCTGCTCCTGGCAAAGTCAAACAGCACTACTTCTTCTGCACGCAACTACTAAAAATACACATGTAATAGATTGGGAAGTAATAAATTGACAGCCACGGCCCCTTACCTCTCATTTCCCAAACGAGTTGCCTCTTTTTTTTTTTATATACTTCTGAAGGATGCAAAGCGGAGCCTATCATGAGAGGAAGGCGATGAGAACCTGTTGAAAACTGAACCTAGCGTCTCATACAGAAAGTAACGAGCCATCCATGGTATTACATGGAATCCTCAAACACAGAGCATATTACAAATGCAGATCAACTTAAGAATCCAAACATTAATGATTTAGCAACCTTACGCAACCACGCACGGCATCCATTTATTGGGATAATGATATATTTGACCATATCCCATCGCCAAAGAAAATAATCTTTAAAATAAAAAAAACTTGTTTATACCGATTCACCAACCAAAGGCCTATATATAGGAACGCACGTAATGTTAGTATTCTTCATTCACATTAATTTATTTACCATCAAATAATAGTTCCTTTTGAAACTAGCCAAAAGCACAACCGGATCACCCAAGTATACCCATCTATCTATCAATATATATCCTCATATCATCATCATAGAATTTGAAGCCGTTAGTTTAAATATGCAGGTGAATTTGCCAAACATCGCACAGAAGTACTACCCACTAATAACATGCTTATTATTAGCTTTGTTATCCTTCTATTATTTATGGGTCTCTATTACAAGGCCAAGCAGGAATTCAAAATCCAAATTACTGCCACCTGAAGTTGCAGGTTCATGGCCTATAGTAGGTCATCTTCCACAGCTAGTAGGATCTACACCTTTATTCAAAACCCTTGCAAACATGTTCGACAAATACGGACCTATCTTCATGGTCCGGTTTGGTATGCACCCAACCTTGGTTGTGAGTAGTTGGGAGATGTCCAAGGAATGCTTCACCACCAACGACAAGTTCCTTGCCAGTCGTCCGCCTAGTGCTTCAGCCAAGTACCTTGCTTTATGATCATGCCATGTTTGGTTTTTCGGTTTACGGGCCTTATTGGCGTGAGACACGGAAGATCTCTACTCTCCAATTACTCACACATAAGCGACTCGAGTCGCTCAAGCATATCCCCTACTCTGAGATCAACAGCTGCGTGAAAACATTATATACCCGTTAAGGAAACCCAAAATGCTGAAGATTTTGTTAAAGTCGACATGACAGAAATTTTTGGACATCTAACCTTGAATGTGGTGTTGAGGTTCGTTGTCGGAAAGCCTGTTTTTATCCAGAAAGATAATGATGGAGACGACACCAGGGATTGCCATAACGAAGAGGAATTAGAGGGTCTAAAGCTTCACAAAACTATCGTAGAGTTCTTTGAATTGTCCCGCTTCAGTGGCATCTGATGTTCTTCCATACCTTGGGTGGCTTGATGTGGATGGACAAAAGAAACGCATGAAGAAGACAGCCAAAGAGATGGACTCGATTGCTGAAAAATGGCTGGAAGAGCACCGACAGAAAAAGAGACTACAACCACTATCAAGCCCAGCATCAATAGAAATCAATCATGATGATGAGAATGACTTCATGGCAGTGTTGCTGTCAGTTCTTGATGAAGGGAAGGATGATCTTTTCTTTGGTTACAATCGGGACATTGTCATAAAAGCTACATGTTTGGTACGTTAATTATATCCTATATTTAATCAATTAGATATGATTTCCCTGTTATATTGATTACATTGAGTGCAGGACCGCCTCATAAATAAACTAGCTGGCTAACCCATGCATGATCCATGTAGAACATAATATACGTGTCAGGATATCAGCACCATCATGCCATGACTGAACATATATATATAATATAAATTATGGAGTGTAATTCAATATACATGAACAGATGAAAACTAGGTAGAAATATTTATTACTTGAGATGTTAGTTGAGCAATGATGCCAGCAAATGAAGAATGTAGCGCAAGTTGAGCCAAATCTTATCCTTTCGTCATGTAATTCAATATACATGAACCGATAATCTTATCCTTTGAAGTTTATCTGTATATACGTAATCCTCTAGATTGGTAGGTATGGTTGAACACAGAAATTAATATGGTGAGCTAATCGAATTTGGTTTTGTCTATTGCAGACACTTATCTTAGCTGCTACAGACACCACATTCGTGTCATTAACGTGGGCTCTCTCGCTACTGCTCACCAATCCTAGAGTCTTAAGGAAGGTTCAAGATGAGCTTGACACAGTGGTTGGCAAGGAACGGAACGTAGAAGATCTAGCCGTCAATGAACTGGTCTATCTCCAAGCAGTTATCAAGGAAACTCTCCGGTTGTACCCTGCTGGCCCACTGGCCGTGCCGCATGAGGCTATTGAAAACTGTAATGTGGGCGGGTATGAAGTGAAAGCAGGGACACGTTTATTGGTTAACTTGTGGAAAATTCATCGCGATCCTCGAGTATGGTCAAACCCATTGGAGTTTAAGCCGGAAAGGTTTCTTCCGGAACTCGATGGTGGTACTGGTGAAGCTTCAAAATTGGACTACAGAGGTCAAGATTTTGTGTATACACCATTCGGTTCGGGACGAAGGATGTGCCCAGGGATCAACTTTGCCTGTCAGACGCTTCACATGACTCTAGCTCGCCTACTCCATTCATTCGATTTTGACATTGAGTCAAATGGACTAGTAATAGACATGACAGAAGGTTCAGGTTTAACAATGCCCAAAGTAACCCCACTAGAAGTTCACCTTCGCCCGCGCCTTCCTATCACACTTTACTAGAAGTACTACCAACGATACCAGAGGAAATGATACTATTATAATTGCGTTTACTTTTAGTATGGCATATGAAGGTGAAATTTCAATTACTGGTGCTGTTATTGCAGTATAGAGCTTCACATTACAAGTGGGTGCACTACGGGAAAAAACAACATTTACAACACAATCTAAGAGTTGTAGTACCCCTACGACAACTCCATTTCATGCATTATGGAAGGGGGTATTGTAGAAAGTCCAAGCTTTTCTACAATACTTGACTAAGAGTTGTAAATGGTGTTGTGATTCATGGTTCGACAATATTTTGCCAAAGTTGTGATTCTCTTTCGATTTTTTTTTGAAAGCCTAACACAACTTTTGCTTGTGTTATAGAACTATCTTGAACAACATAACTAGGATATCGTAGAAACATATGTAACAACAATTACTAGTATTATGAATAATATTTGCACAACCCTTGTATGAATTGTCGAACTATCTTGGACAACACAGACTTATGTTGTAAAGCAATTGTATCACAATATCTAGATTCTGTAAATGAAAACTGGAAGACAACGTCTATTAGTATTGTGAATACTCCTCTCACTACACTTCCTTGAGTTGTATAACTATTATGAACAACTCATGCTGGTGTTACAAGATTTGATTTTACAATGATTATCGAGGGTAGTAGAAATTTTTAACACAACACTTATTAGTATTGTGAATATTAAAGTCAGTACACTTGTTAGCATTGTAAAAGATTTGTTTTTACAATAATTGTTGTGGGTAGTAGAAAGTTTGAACACATCACTTATTAGAAGTTGTGTGCATAAAACTATTTTGAAGAAAAAAAATTATAGCTGAAACCGAATTGCCAAAAGTATTTCACATTCATAATTTCATATTAACTGCCAGTATAACACATTTACATTCATTCAAGACCTGCAGCTCAAATTGCATTACCTAGCTAACTTCAAATCACCGTGTTGCGCAACAACGCTTTCGATGCACTCTCTTCTTGGTAAACCGAACGATGATTATGAGAAACATAGTGCTAGATGATACCATAGAGGCACTAGCTTAGACATGAAGTGTCATAGTTCTCAATGAACTTCATATTAGTTGGCATAGCTTTAGCACCTGTAAATCGCTGGTACTCTTCAAGTACAGCAGGCAAACACCAATTCTGTATTTTCCTAAAACAGCCAATAACACAGCCCGTCTTATGCTGTTTGTTCACGCAAAGGAAAACCGGTGTTGGTACTGTGGACAAGACTTGCATGACTGTACCATACTCTGTTCAATTTTTCCTAACACAAAGAATAGAGATGAAAAGATTCAGTGAATCAGCAATTTATGGAACCAAAAAGAACTAGTAATAATATCCCACTAGTCACTATTAGGGCTGTACATGGCCGGTTTCAGCTCGGTTTCCAACCAAACCAAAAACGAAACCATTATTGACTCACTATAGGGGTGATCCTAAAGGCCGGACTTATAAAGACATGGGAATTCCAAATGTAGAGGCTAGTTAAATGAGTTATACAATGTCCAAAAACAGAGTTACTACTGCAATTGTAAGACCATGGCACTATGGAAGTAGCAATTGTAAGATCCTGGCATTAGAGAATATGCTATAGTAGGTCAATGATATCACCAAAAATGTGGAAGAAACAAGAACCCCTCAAAATAAGATCATCTACTAAACATAAAAAACTAACCTAGATTAATGATGCTAAACAACATGTGAAGTCACAAAACTAAACATGGAAGTATAGAACAGTTCATATTAGAGGAAGCGGGATAGACCCTTCAACATCCCACAACCAAATGATGGGCAATTTAGCTCAGATACATTTCAGATAAGGTACAATATATAACATGTTCCGATTCATCATACTGCTTCAATTCTGATCATATGACAAGTTTCTTAACACTACATAACCTAACCCATAAAATTTTGTAAAGAATGAGTAAAAGTAACCATGGAAGAAAAAACCTTTGACTTGAAATCCTGTATCTTCTTCTGCTTTGCAGCGTTCTGCAAAAATAAATAAATTATATCCACTAATTAAAACTAAGAGAAAAATCAAAACAAAGTCAGTTTTGTAGATTGCAAATGAATAAAATGAGCAGAACACAAAATTTAAAGTAAGCGTATGAAACTAGAAGTTCTTAACACATCTTCAAATTCATCAGGGTCTACTTTGAGTTTCGATGGTTGTATGTTTGATTGGTAGCCCACAACAGCTGCTTGTGCAATATTCCCATTGATGGCTTCAAATTCCTTACACTGACTAAAACCTATGGCGTGTGCACCAGATAACGTGACCAAATCGGCAGTTGAAAGACCTGAAGATTCAAATCTTCGAATGAGAGTATGTATGTATGTTTTGATCAGGCTTTGGCATCAAAAGGTTCGCCTCAGCAGCATTGGATAAGAGACCATCTATTCTTCCTTTTTCCACAGGCCAATATGGACCATCCCACTGCAAAAAAAATCAATTCACATTTAATATCAGATGAGAGCAAACCTTTTTCCAAACAAGTAAAAAATATAATGAACTTGAAAGTTGTATCGTATTCTGGATGCTTATATGTAACACCCCAAAATTCGGGTCATGTATTTAACCCAAATTCTAGAGGTTACGGGCGGGTATCGAAACTTATATCTATTTCTTTCCCTTCCGTTTTATGCTCTCATTTTTGTCAAACCATCCCTAATTAGTCTCACTAAATTGTTATAATCACCTAACAAGGCTTAGTATTCAAAAGCACAAAATAACAAGAAAGCTAGATAGTATACAGTAAAAATCTGGGCAAAATACGTCACAGAAATCAGTCCCAGGCAGTCTCCCTTGACAAGACTCCATAGACCTCATTCAGATTCCAAATACAGAGATTGACCCCAATTTAAGAAGTATACAGATTCAGCTTTTAAATCCACCTTAAAAATCCAGATTTGGAGTTCATTTGGTCTGCGAAAAGGGTGTGCTAAGATGGTCACAAAACTTCGAACCTGCAGTTTCCAGATCTGGTCTACTGGACGTTGAAGGCCAGAAATCCTAAACTATAATTCGAAACACTAAGACCTTTGAACCCATTATAGACAAGACATAAAGGAACGTTTTTCGTTAAGAAAGTGTCACCTAAATCCTTATCTATTGGTGCCAGTTTCTCAGTCAACAGGGTGCATAGAATATAGCTTTCATAAAAGAATTGGGGTTCTAAGAAGCATTGCAGGTAGGGGTATGTCTGGAGCTCTTATCCCTGGCTGTCCTGAAACTTTCCACTCAATTCGACAGTATGCACAACTAAGAGGAAGACCCCAGCAACAGGGAGCTAGAGATGAACATCAAAAAATCCATTAAATCCAACAAGGAGATATTTTGGCCTTGCCTGCTGGAGTAACTCATTGGTTATACAATGAGGGAGAAACTCCACTTATTGCCGTCTCCCTTCATGACACGAGCAGCAATGCTAACCATCTCAATCGCCAACTCAGGGTAATATGAAATTGTTGGATATTTTCGTCAAACCTTGAATGCAGTCATTTATGCAGACTTCTGCAACGATGAAGGGTTTCTATTACAGTTAGAAAACCTGAACAGACATACCGTTTCATCAATGGACGCATTGATGGAAGAGACACTCTGAAAAGACTTCTGCAACGATGAAAAGTCATCTCCAAAGGGTGTGATTTCCTTTTTAAATAGGAGACTTGTTTTCCATTCAAGACACATCTCTCAACTTTCTCTGTTTTCTTTCTAACAAGCATCATCAGTTTCAAAACCAGTGTGTTCTTGGTTGGATCAAGGTTGTACAAACTTTGAATCCAACATCCGTTGTGGGGCTTCAAGTATCCTGACGGCAATATTCTTTGACTTGTTTGTACACTTCTTCCCAATTGGGAAAGGGTCGAATAATTGTCGAAAAGAATCTTTCACAAGAGCCTTGAACCCTAAATACAACGTTCTTTTCTTCACCCTGTTTAGTGTCTATTTTCCAACAGTTTTCGACAATTACTATCGACATGGAGGGTGAATCTTCAATGGCTTCTGCGCAATCACTGCAAGTCATGAATCAGACTTTTAATAGGTTAGAACGTTTTGAAGGAGAGGGTTTTACTCACTGGCAGGAAACTCTCAAATTCAATATTATGTTTCTGAAACTTTGGTACATTCTGGAGGATGGGTTAGAGGTTATTCCTCCTGCTACTGACAAGGACGATGAGGAATTAACGAGAAAGCGAAAGAAGCGTGAAGAAGATGATTTCATGTGCCGAGGTCACATTCTGAATGCTTTGGTGTTGAACGTTTACAATGCTCATCGTACTTATGGAACTGCGAAGGAACTATGGACTGCACTGGAAAACAAATATAAGATTTCTGAGGCCAGTAACAAGAAGTTCCTGGTTTGCAACTTTATGGATTGGAAAATGGTTGACAGTAAGTCTATCATTTCCCAGGTCAGTGATCTTTTGCTTATTGTTAATCAACTTAAAGATGCTGGTATTGATCTTGTAAGTTCATTCATTGTTAGGGTTATTATTTCTCGTCTCCCCCCTTCATGGAATAGTTACAAGAAGAAACTTAAGCATGCTGAAACTGACTATGACTTAGAAGGCTTGCAGCGTCATCTTCGCATTGAAGAAGATGCTCGTAAGCGTGAAATTAAGGATAGTCAGCAAACTGAAAATCATTCTAAGATTAATCATGTGTAAGAATCGAAAACTTCGAATTCTTTGAAAGTTCAGAATGATTCTCAGTTTAAGAAGAAAGATCCAAACAATAATGGTAAGAAGAAGGGCCCTTGCTTCTTTTGTAAGAAACCCGGCCATATTGCTCGTGATTGTCGTCAAAAGCTCAAGAAACAAAAGGAATCAAATATGGTCGATGATTCTAAACTTGTTATTGTTGTGCAAGAAGCTAATACTGTTGCAGGTCATGGAAGTGGATGGTGGTACGATACTGGTGCAACCATTCATATCTGTAAAGACCGAAATCTTTACAAGACATATGAGCCTGTTGTCGGAGAAGATGTGATTTCTGCAAATCGTCTTCCTAGTAAAGTACATGGAAAAGGCACTGTTGAACTCAAGTTTACTTCTGGAAAGATTGTTACCCTTACCAATGTATTACATGTCCCAGACATATGTAAAAACCTTGTTTCTGGAATTCTTGTTAACAAGGAAGGTTTCGAGGTTAAGTTTGGTTCTGATAAGTTTGTACTGTCCAAAAACGGAAAGTTTGTTGGACAAGGATACCCATGTAACGGAATGGTTAATCTTAATTTAATGAATAATGTTTCTGCTTATATTGTTGACTCTGTTGATTTATGGCATGCTAGACTAGGACATGTGAATTATGGTTATCTTAGAAACATGAACAAATTAGGATTAATTTCCAATTGCAACTTTGATAATGTTTCTAAGTGTGAAATATGTGTGCAAGCAAAGATAACTAGGATATCTTTTAAATCTGTTGTAAGAAACTCTTCCTTACTTGAATTAGTGCATAGTGATGTTGGTGATTTGAAAAGTCAAGTTACTCGTGGTGGTCACAAATATTATGTCACTTTTATTGAAGATAGTACAAGATATGCCTATACTTACTTGATGAAATCTAAGGATGAAGTCTTTGATAAATTTAGAATTTACAAAGCCGAAGTAGAAACACAATTAGAACAGAAAATTAAAGTATTACGTTCTGATCGTGGTGGTGAATATTATCCTACTGAATTTACTGTATTTTGTCAAGAGAATGGTTTAATACATGAATTTACTGCACCATATACACCTCAACAAAATGGTATTGCTGAAAGAAAGAATATGACTTTAATTGACATGGTTAATGCTATGCTTATTAGTTCTGGTTTGCCTAATTATTTGTGGGGTGAAGCCATGTTGTGTGCATGCTATATTTTGAATAGAGTACCTTTGAAAAAGAAGAATGTTTCCCCTTATGAACTTTGGTTTAAAAGAAAACCCAATTTGAAAAGACTCAAAGCATGGGGTTGTCTAGCATATGTTATAAAACCCGAACCTAAACGACCAAAGTTAGGAAATAGAGCTTATAAGTGTACTTTCGTTGGATACTCGCTTAATAGTATTACTTACAGATGTTTAATCCTTGACACTTTTGAGATTATAGAATCTGTAGACATTGAATTTTTTGAAAGCATGACAAGAACAAGTTCTCAGTCACTACCCACTGAAAACCCATTGTTACCAAGTCTAGAACCAATGGATATTGATAACAATGATGAACCTTCCTCCTCTATACAAAACAATGATATTTCAGTTCCTACTGAAGATATTGAACCTAGGAAAAGTAAGAGAGGAAGAATAGAGAAAAGGCCTGACCCAAATTTTAAATATTACCTTGTAGAAGGTGATAAGAATGAAATTATTAGCACTACCGTGTATAATATGCATGATGAAGGTGATCCTAAAACCTATGCTGAGGCAATAAGCTCCAGAGATGCTAATTTCTGGAAAGAAGCTATCGATGATGAAAAGCATTCCCATTTGACAAATGGAACTTGGATATATTGTGATTTACCTCCTGGTGCTAAGGCAATAGGATGTAAATGGATATTCAAGAGAAAGTTGAATGCTGATGGTACCATTGATAAGTTTAAGGCCAGATTGGTTTCTAAGGGTTACAAACAACAACATGGTATTGATTACTTTGACACATATGCATTTGTTGAACGAATCACATCTATTCTTTGCTTGATTGCACTAGCCTCTATTCATAATCTAGTTATACATCAAATGGATGTCAAAATCGCTTTTCTAAATGGTGATTTAGAAGAAGAGATATATATGGAACAACCTGAAGGTTTCATATTGCCAGGCCAAGAGAAGAAAGTGTGTAAACTAGTGAAATCTCTCTATGGCTTGATGCAATCTCCCATGTAAGTACTGAATATCGCAAGATAATAGTTCACGAGTATCGTAATAAATAAAGGAGAAAAGAGTTATAAAATGATACGATGATAGAAGTAGCGCGGAGAAATATGAAGTTTTGCGAGGATGAAGTAATTTTATGAGTATGAATTGCGAAGTATCGCAATTCATATACAGCTGTATAAGTTTTACTATAAATAGGAGTTCAAATGTAAAATTCGAGAGGTTCTTTTAGTGAGTGTTAGAAAATATCTTAGGAAAGAGAATAGAGAAAGTTGTAACTATTCTAATTCCATTTAAATACTTCTTTGTAATCAATTGAGAACATTAATAAGAAAATTGTTATTCATCATCAAGAACTTCTTGAGTTTTTACTAATTCTATTGAGGGTGTAGTTGTAGGTTATTCTGCAACTACATAATTGGCGCTAGAAACAAGGATTTGAAGAATTCCTGTACCAGAAAAATGACAAGAAGAAGAAACACATCAGAACCATTAACTGAAGTAAGAAGAAGTGTAAGACTTGCAGGAGGAGAAGCAAATATAACAGGAGAACCTAGTAGGAGAACGAGTAATCGAAGAAATCAAGATCAACAAATAATAGATCATGATCAAGTGAGTATACACACTTGGAGAACTAATACACCAGAAGAAGGAGATAGAGAACCACAAATCAGAGAAAATGGGAGGTTGATGGGAGGAACAATTCTTGAAAGAGAAAGGGAGATGTTAGAAACATTGAGACAAGGAATCCAAAAAGAACGAATGATCGAAGCTGAAGAACGTGCCAATTTAACAAGACAAATTCAAGAATTGAGGATGGAAAATGAGATACTACAAAGAAGGAAATCTCAAAGTGTTGCAAGATCAAATGTTAGAACATAAAGAGAAGGAAAAAATTCACCGATAATCAATAATGAAAATAATATGCAAGAACAAGCGCAGAATCAAGGTGAAAGAAATCAAGAGAATCGTTTCATTTTAATACCAAACAACGAACAAAGCATGGGGAATTTACGAACAAGACCAAATCCTAGAGAAAACAATCAGAATCGAGAGGAAGAACAGCAACTTATGGAAGAAACTGAGAGACAACAAGCAATACATCAAAACAATCACGAGAATGGAGTAAGAATACATGAAGAGGCTCGTAACAAACAAAATGTTGAGTATGAAGAATTAAGAGAAGAATTGTAAACCAAAAAACAGAAGTGGAGAGGAATGAACCAAATTCTCGAATCAGAGTACAAGCAAATCAAGAAGAAATAAATCACAGAAGAAGGAGAAATGAAGAAGAAGAAATTCCTGATATTCGCATGAGAAGAATGAGAAGAATAGAAAGGGAAGAACAAGAATTCCAAGATGCTCTGCGACTGAACAATTATGATAATTTAGAAAGAAGATATTTGCAAAATTATGCAAATGAAAACATTAATGAAGAATATTATAGAATTCGAAGTATCGCAAGGGAGGAAGCGCAAGAACGTAGAAGAAGAGAAGCCGCATTAAAAAGACCAATGGATGAGAATTCTGAGGCAAATGCACGAATCTTTCGAGAATTAGCAGAAATGAGAGGGATGATAAACAATAGAAGAGGAGGAGATAGAAGGCAATTAGATGAAGCAATAGAAGAAGCTGCGAGGACTCCATTTGCTAGAAAAGTACAATTGGGAGGAATTCCACCAAAATGCAACTTGCCCACACTTACCAGTATCTTTGATGGGACTTCATGTGCTATTCAGCACATTAAAGCATACATAAGATGCATGTTACAATGGGAAAATCATGATGCTGTGTTATGCAAGTACTTCGCATCGAGTTTAATAGGGGAAGCTTTAAATTGGTTCGAAGGACTCCATAAGAACACTATTACGTCATTCAGTCATTTGCAAGCAACTTTCCTTGGAGCATATATCACAAATCACTCTTCACGGCTTGGTATTGAAGATGTATTTGGTTTAAAACAAAGAGTGGGTGAAAGTTTGAAGCATTTGGTAAGACGATGGAAGACTATGTGAAGTGATATGGCAGGGCGTGTGGATGAGAGATACTTGATTCTGTCCTTCATAAATGCGATGTTCGCAACTGAACAATTATATGTTCAAATCTTCAGAAGAAAGAATTCCATAATGATGACAGAGTTACGAGAATTGCAAGAAGAATACATTACACTAGAGGAAAAGCAAAACAGTATGGAGTCATATCCAATAGCAAACACTAGCAATCAAGAGGAGGAGAAAATTTACTTCCCAAAATAATCAATATAGTAGCAGGTACTTCGCAAACATCCTCACAAACTTCTTCGCAAATTTCAGAAGAGAAGAAAATCAATGATAACCAGCCAAAAATGGTAGCAACGGGCAGTAAAGATCAAGAAGAGTATGATAGAGAGAAGAATTTCTATAATCGAATAGGAAATAACCAAATTCCAAGATTAGATCAACAACAAGAAAATTATGGGGGACAAAGGCAAAATTATTTTGGACAAGGGAACCAGAGACAAAATTATAACAACGGTCAAGGAGGTCAAAGAATGGTAAGGGAAGAGATAAAGTTGCCACCTTTGAATACAAGTGTAGAAAAGATATGGCAAGCAATTATCCTGGTAGAGAATATACCAACTCCATGGAACATGGGAAAGGAACCACCAATGGGTCCAAGAAGTCATGAATTGTGTTCATATCATCATTTTCATGGACATTCTACAAATAATTTCCATAATATCAAGAGGATAATCTTGCGAATGATTGATCAAGGAAAGCTAAATCAATTTTTACTTAAGCAGACACAGTCGCAACAATTACCACAGGCTCCAGTCATAACTCGCAGGGAGAACACAACAAAAGAAAAGGGGGAAGAAATCCTACATATTGAAGTGGGATCAAAAGCAAGGAATGTTTTCTGTAATTCCATTGTTCATTCATATAAAACCATAGAGGATTTTCATGATAATGTATTAAGAAGGGTATATGCGAGGGATGGTGAAGGAAAGGAAGTAATGAACATCGCAAAAATTTCACGACTTGATGATTGGCAGAAACGTGAAATTTCTTTTGAAGCCACTGAAATTCCAGAAGGTTGTGAAGCACATGATAATCCATTGGTAGTAAGATTAGCAATATACATGAATATGGAAGAAAACGAAGATGATATGGAGGAAGAATCAATTGGTCTTAATAGGATTTTGATTGATACGGGAAGTTCTGTCAATATCCTCTTCTATTCTGCTTACAAAACTATGGGGGAAAAGATGCAGATTTAATACCTTCTACTTACAGAATTTATGGTTTTAATGGAACTGCCAACAATCCCAAAGGAGAAGTGAGCATGCGAATTCCATTAAGTGGAATGCGAACTGAAATTCTGTTCTGCGTTGTTGATGTCGAATCACCATATAATGCTATGATAGGAAGACCATGGCTTCATGGAATTCTAGGCATAGCTTCCACTCTACATCAGTGCATAAAGTTTCCTCATATGAAGGGTATTGGAATTATCAAGGGTGATTGGTCTGAGGGAAAGAAATGTTACGATACAGAAGGAGAAGTTTGCGATGATAATCATCAAGGGTGATTGGGCTGAGGGAAAAACTACTGTGAAGGAAAATTGGAGAAAAAGAGCAAAGGCTGTAAAAAGAAGTGAAAATTTAATGGCAGAGGATTAAGGAAAAAGAGAATAAAGTTACGATGATAATCATACAAGAAATTTACGATGACAATAAGGGATTGTGATTTGCGAAGAAAGAAGAATGAAAATAATAAAACAAGAAGGTAATCAGAATGTTTTCTCGTGGAAATAAGGTATGTGGCAAAACAAATTTTTTATTTCGTGATAAATTTTATAATATTGTTTGCTCATAGAAATTGGGAAAAGTTAATGCAATTTCAGAATTTATATTCCGATTAAAGTTTCATTAATTTGCGAATAAAAGACTGCAATCTGTGATCAGCCTCCAAAAAAGAAAGAGAGACGCATAAAATTTTATACAGGCAAACCTTTGTGGCGTACACCATAGTTCGCGAAGCTATATTTCGTAAGAGGCAAAGTCCTAAAGTACGTCATTTAAGGGGGTACCTATAACGTGGCTAAGGGTAACCGGAACACCACCAAGGGCCCTTAGTACATGGTAACAATTTTGGGGTACAACCCAATAATGGTGTACCTATCCGGGTTAGACACCTTGGATTCTCACCTAATCTAGCGACATTACGCAATATAAAATGCGGTGTAAGAAGATTTAGGTTGGGCGACTAAGGCATACTGTCTTTCCCAAGAAGTGCAGAAAACGATCAAGGCGCCGAGGTACACGGTTGAGTCAAGAGTGCCGGGTGAGGTTGAACCACATCTGCCATTTTTGACAAGTCTTGGCAAATGATGCACTTGGCCCAAAGACACCCCATAGGGTGCAACCTCGTAACTATAATCCCTATAGGCAAAAAGGATAAGAGGTTGCGATCAAAAGCTGGTTGTTGGCAGAACCGGATGGGAAGAGCTAACCTTGTATGGTCGATGTACGCTTCCTTAAAGGGGAAATCAGGGGGAAGATAAAGGGCAGAACCCTCCATTAGGGAGCTGATACGTGCTATAAGACGCAAATGTCACGAGGATTCTTGTTTGCGAAAACATAAAGGCTTGTTATATTTGTGCAACAAATGAAGTTCTGCGAGCCTTCTAAAAAAAAAAAAAAAAAAAAAAAGAGAAAGAAAGAAAAGAATAAAGAACTCGCAGAACATAATAAAGAAGTTAAGATGAGATCAATGGGTCACCACATGAAAGTGTGGAGACGTCCTGCGATTTCATCGCAAGACGGAAATGTCATGGGGCTTTATGTTCGCAAGAATATTTAGGCCTGTCATATTGTCGCAACACTTCCTGAAGAGGCTAAAATACTATACAAAGAAGTTAAGATGAGATCAATGGGTTTTTGCATGAAAGTGTAAGAACGTCATGCGATTTCATCGCAAGACGATAATGTCACGAGGTTGTATGTTCGCAAGAATGTCCAGACTTGTCATATTATCGCAAATACAAAAATTTAATACAAAAGAGGTGGCAAAATAAGACCTTTACTTAGGAAGGCATGATAAGACCACATAAATTAATGAAATCCATTGCATCAACATCATTGAAGAAATTATACAAGAATATACATTATGAAGATCTGAAAAGAAGACAACTTCGTCAATATCATTGAAGAAATTTTACAAGAATATACATTAAGAAGTTTTGAAGAGAAGACAACTCTGTCAATATCATTGAAGAATTTTTACAAAAAGTCCTATCAAAGAAGATAACATCATTGAAGAATTCTCACGAAGACTTAACAAAGGATGCGATTTTGATAGTAATCAAATACATATAAGTTCATACTCGTAAAATGTTACGAGAATTAAATACTTCTTATACTTCTCCATATATTGAATATGTTTCTACAAATTCAATACTATTTATACTTCTTCAAGAGTATATCATATTTATTATACTTCTTCAACGGATATTTAATTTTGCGAAGGTTAAGTACTTATTATACTTCTTCATACAATTCTTATACTTCTTCATATATTGGGCAATTCTTCATGAATTGGATACTGCTAATAATTCTTCAAATATATTTTATACTTCTTAAGGATATTTCATATTTCATATACTTCATACTTCTTATACTTCAAGGGGAGATTTATTATTTACCTCGCAACATTCCGCAAAAGGCAAAAGGCTCATATTTATTATACTTCAAAGGGAGGACTTTTTATTCATAATCACAATCAGACAAAACTTCGTAAGATAAATTGAGAAGGATATTCTAATACTTCCAGCAAGAGTTGATCATCTCAAGAGCAATAATAGGGGAAAAGGAATACTAAGCTAAGTCTTTAAGATATATTATTTCTCTCCACATGATCAAGTTATGCGAATAAGGGAAACAAACATCAAAGAAATATTAATTCAAATTAAGCTTTGAAAAAGAAATTGTTGGATTGATTCAAAGTGCAATCAAGAAGAAAGTGTTATATTGAAAAGAAACAGAACAGACATACAAAAAAGAGTGAAGTTACAAAACAGATATACAAAAAAAAAAAAGAGTGAAGTTATTTTTCAGGCGATCTATTCCCATCAAAATGATCTTCTTCTTCAACTTCACTATCATTTTCAACTTCACTTTCAGAGATTTCCAGATATGGAGTATCTTCAGTGAATTTCTTCTTTAAAGGAGCGTATAGTACTTCTTGAGAGGAATTTCATTATCTTCACAAATCTTGCGAGTCATCTTAGCTCGAAAACGCTTGACATATAAACTGTGGTTATGCTGGGAAATTAGAAGCTGAGATCTCAAGTCAGAAATTTTCTTATTACGATTAGAAAGGAGAGTTTCCAGATCGTTATTCATCTTCGCATAATTTTCTGCAGCAAGGAGAGAAATTAAGGAATTGGTTAGCAAGTTACGAAGGAAAAGTAACCAAAATAATTACCATCACAAAGAATTTACCTTCTAGTTGCTTCTTATCATTACGAAGAGAATAATTTTCAAGCTTTAATTGATTATTCTCCTCAAGAAAAGAAGAATTATCAATTGCGATGCTCGCAGATTGTGAATTATCTTCGTGACGGGATATTAATTCTGCGTTATCAATATTTAGATCTTCTACTCTCTGACGGAGATTTGAATTTTCAACCTCTAACTTCCTACAATGATTCAAAGTTTTCTTCTCAGCAATAGAATGGTGTCTTTCCCAATCAGAAGCAGCTGCACAACTAACTCTTCCAACCTAAACAAGAAAAAAGGGGTTAGAAATCAACAAAATAAGGGAAATAAACAAGGAATAGAGAAGAAACTTACCATGCTACCTAAAGCATATAATGAAGTTGGAGAGACGAATCTTGAAATTCCTTTGAGGGAGTTATTATCAATTACAATAGGAACTTTACAAGCCTTCTAATAAGTTTGAGCATTTCTTTGAGGAGAATTTCCTAATCCACGAGAAGAATGGAGGAAAGCCTCAGAGATGCTAACCATTGCTGAGGAAAAAGTTTCTGGGATACTATAATCTTCATTTCCACCTTCATCAACATCATTATCATCATCTCCTTTGTCAGAAAGGGTATCGGAATTAGAACTAAAGTCCTTCCCATGAAATTTATCATCTTCATCACCAAGATCTTCCTCAATGTTCTCATTAGAAGAAATTACATTGGAATGAGATTTGGTTGAGAGTATCTTGTTTTTCCTCCTCTCGTAAACAACATCATGAAGTTTTCTTTTTCCTTTGCGAAGAGCATCATCTTGACTACCAGAAGCTTGGGTAACCTTCGCAGAACGAAGAGTTTGTTGTCTTGCAGTAAGCCTTTTAGAAGAAGTAGAACTCTTATTTTCACTCACATCAATCTCAGGAAGAAGTGGAACCTGTAAATTCAAATAAGGATAAGAAACAGAGGCAACAATATATTGTTTAGAAAAATACAAGAGTGTTTCTTACCTCATTTGAAATTAAAGGGTAACAAAAAGATAAGGAGATGGAAGTACATACGTTTCTAAAAACCCAAGGTTGATAATAGCAGTTACGAAGGTTCGCAGGAAGTTCTACTATCCCAGAAATATAAGAACCTGATAATATTAAAGGGTGCTTATACCAATCTTCATCATTAGAACGACGAGGTGTCTTATTATTTCCTAAAGAATAATCAATATCATGCATGAGAAGATCATCTGCTGCGATATTAGCTTTACGATGAAGACGAACACCCCAACGATTATCTTCTTTTCTCGCAGGAATTAGTGTGTAATTTTTTAAGAAACCCTCAACTGTATAATTGCAGAACAATTTCTATATTTTCAAATCCAGGTTTCCTAAGATCAATGAATACAAAGATTTCCCAAAAGCGGCACGATTTGCGAATTCAACTAAGAGGCGAATACAATCACCAGTCAATTGGTAAATGGCACAAGAAAAATTGGGGTGGGAAATAATTTCATAGAATAAAGTAAAGTTAACATCATAAAGAGGAAGAGGAAGACCTGCGAGGATTTGACCTCGTGAGATTAAATTTTCTGATCATCCCAAACATAGTTGGTAAAGAGCTTCACACATAGAGAAGATTTATTATCATAACCTTCAATCTCAGAAAGAATAAGGTCTCTATCAGCAAGTTCCGCATTAATTTGTTCAATAGTTTTCTTCTTTGGTGCCATTGAATATAAGAGGGAAAATAGAAATAAAAAAAAAGATTGCAGAGGCAGAAGTGGTGAAGAAGATGAATAAGAGAATAAAAAGCAAAAACAAAGGATAATATTTATAAGAGAGTTTGATGAAGATAAAAACTCATTAATACGAGTAAGCGTGAATGGTGGAAAAGAACGGTTATGAAGAAACGTGTCAGAAAGATAAGGGAAAATTAAAAAGACGTGTTGCGAACTTGATGGGTGGTAATAACTACACTAAATTTACGAGAATAGGGATTCTCATGACATTTCTTCTTCGTAGAATTGACATGATAAGAGGCAAGATGTAAGTACTGAATATCGCAAGATAATAGTTCACGAGTATCGTAATAAATAAAGGAGAAAAGAGTTATAAAATGATACGATGATATAAGTAGCGCGGAGAAATATGAAGTTTTGCGAGGATGAAGTAATTTTGCGAGTATGAATTGCGATACTTCGCAATTCATATACAGCTGTATAAGTTTTACTATAAATAGGAGTTCAAATGTAAAATTCGAGAGGTTCTTTTAGTGAGTGTTAGAAAATATCTTAGGAAAGAGAATAGAGAAAGTTGTAACTATTCTAATTCCATTTAGATACTTCTTTGTAATCAATTGAGAACATTAATAAGAAAATTGTTATTCATCATCAAGAACTTCTTGAGTTTTTACTAATTCTATTGAGGGTGTAGTTGTTGGTTATTCTGCAACTACATCCCATGCAATGGCATGAGAAGTTTGACAAAGTATCTTTGTCATATGGTTTTGTTGTGAATGATACTGATAAATGTATCTATAGTAAACAAGATAAATCTGAGTGTGTGATTCTCTATTTGTATGTTGATGACATGCTTATTTTTGGGACTGACTTGTCTATTGTGGAGGAAACTAAGAAATTCCTCAGTTCTAACTTTGACATGAAAGATCTAGGGGAGTCTGATGTGATCTTAGGAATCAAAATCCTAAGAAAGGGAGATGAGTTGATCTTAACCCAATCTCATTACATTGAGAAATTTCTCAAGAAATATGGTCATTTTGATGACAAACCAGCACCTACCCCTCTAGATCCCGGTGTGAAGTTAATGAAGAACACTGAAAGGTCTTATAAACAACTTGAGTATTCCAGTGTTGTTGGTAGTATTATGTATGCTATGCATTGCACAAGACCAGACATAGACCAAGCGGTGGGAGTGCTATGTCGCTTCTCAAGTAACCCTTGAATTGAACATTGGAAGGCAATTTCAAGAGTGTTGGCTTACTTGAAGGATATTTTCATTGGGAGGTGCTGCTGTGTCTTGGAGTTCGAAGAAGCATACCTGTATTGCTGACTCAACAATGTTGTCATAATTAATTTCACTAACAGATGCATGTAAAGAGGCAGAATGGCTTAGAAACTTACTAGTAGAAATCCCATTATGGATGAAGCCAACTCCATCTGTTATGATTAACTGTGACAATCAGGCTACGATCTATAAGGTCTCAAACAAGACTTATAATGGAAAGTCAAGACATGCTAGTCTTAGACATCAGATTGTCAGGCAATTACTCAAGAGGGGAGTAGTTGCAGTAAACTATATTGAATCGAAAAAGAACTTGGAAGACCCTTTCACAAAGTGTCTACCAAAGGATGTGCATTCAATAAAGTGTAAGGAGATGGGACTCAGGTCTATTTAATCACCAATAATGGGAACCCAACTTATGTTATATCTTGAAAAAGATAAACTAAGTTCAATGTGGTACTAACAAGTTATTGCAGTGGTTGTGGTACACTAAACTAAAATTTCCCATTTTCCTTGTAGTGTACGGATTATGCATGATCTTAGGGATGGATGAAAATCCTTAATAAGTCTAACTTTTATCACAAGGTGTCTCGCAGAAACACCTTCGAGACTTACCTATATGAGTGTTTGGAAATCAGGCCATTTCCTATGAGAATTAGACCGTTCTCAGAAAAGGACTCATGAATTTCAGGAGAAAGCACAGGGCCATTAATGTGCGAGCTATGGAACACACTATTCCCATGAAATAAATATGTGTGGAGGTTCCGGCTTTATCACAAGGGGTACTTGGTTCAAGATTAAATTCACCATAGGACCTCGATGAAGTTTTGAATATCTTAAACTAAGTGGAGGTTCAAACCCAGAAGGTACCTATCATTTATGTATTGGTCTCGACGATGATGCTTTGTCTCAACTTAGCTTGAACTACGTTGGCTTGATCCCACTCGGGTACGTAGGCAGTCACTTTGGTGATGCAGTCACTCCAGTTTTAATTTTTTTTTTTTTTTACTTATTTTTTGGTTTTTTGAAAATAAGGGGAGAATGTTGGATATTTTCGTCAAACCTTGAATGCAGTCATTTATGCAGCCTAGGGGGAAAGGAGCCCCCTGGGAGGGAGTGCGAGACGTTGTTATTGATGGTGGTTTTTAAACAAGGGGTAAAATTGTAAAACCCCATGACCTAGTGCTACCCGCAACACATTAACTAAGAGCATTTAACTCAGGTGTAAATAATTAATAGGGGTATTTTTTCAAAATACCAGATTAGGGTTTTCGACATAGAACCCTAATTCCAAAACCAAGCCGCACACTGCGCACCATGGCAACAATGCCAAACCAAGCCGCACACTGCGCATCATGGCAACAATGCCAAACCAAGCCGCACATTGCGCATCATGGCAACAATGCCAAACCAAGCCGCACATTGCGCACCATGGCAACAATTCCAAACCAAGTCGCACACTGCGCATCATGGAAACAATGCCAAACAAAGCCGCACACTGCGCACCATGTCAACAATGCTAAACCAATCCGCACACTGCGCACCATGGCAGCGACGCCAAAACCAAACTACACATCGCACTCATTGGCAACCATGCCAAACTAAGCCGCTATGCCATTGGCACATGCCAAATATAGCGCCCTAGGTTTGCAAAATGTGCAACTAGGTCAACATGGACGTACGTGCCATTGGCACATTCCAACACGTACCACAAGCCATATTTCCAAGCCGCTATGCCATTGGCGCATGCCAAATATAGCGCCCTAGGTTTGCAAAACGTGCAACTAGGTCAACATGGCCGTACGTGCCATTGGCACATGCCAACACGTACCACAAGCCATATTTCCAAGCCGCTATTCCATTGGCGCATGCCAAATATAGCTCCCTAGGCTTGCAAACCATGCAACCTAGGCCAAGTCGGCCACGCATTCTATTGGCACATGCCAACATTCTCGCTGGTAGCTTTTCCTACCAAGGCCACGGCCCTAACGGCCACGCATGCCATTGGCACATGCCAACATGCTCGCTGGTAGCTTTTCCTACCAAGGCCACGGCCCTAACGGCCACACATGCCAACATGCTCGCTGGTATCTTTTCCTACCAAGGCCACGACCCTAACGGCCATGCATGCCATTGGAATATGCCTAACACACACGCTGGTATCCTAACTTGAAAACCGTGCAATCTACCACCAAGGCATTCCTCACATGCCATTGGCACATGCCAAACACATACGCTGGTAGCCTAACTTGTAAACCGTGCAACCTACCACCAAGGAATTCCGCACATGCCACACACGCCACAAGCAGCTCTGGCATTACCACTTACAACCTACCACCAAGGCATTCCGCACATGCCACGCACGCCACTAGCAGCTCTGGCGTTGCCACTTGCGCTCGAAGTACAACCCGCAACAAGGGCATTCCGCACATGCCACACGCGCCACTAGCAGCGCCACTTGCACTCAAGGTGCAACCAACACTCGAGATATCAACACAAACTGGGGGATGCTTTCTAGGGTTTTGGTTTGGCGGTCACAGCTTGCAGCGTACACTACGCTCACATTAAGAAAGCGTGAAAAGGAATAAAGCGGTCAAATAAATGAGAAAATAATGGTGAAAACGTTTTCACCCATAAACACCTTGCGGTTACCACCTCCTCTCATTATTTCACCCTTTACTCTCTTCCTTCATGAGGCTAGGGTACGTTTCAATCTCGACTTGTATAAATAGGTCTTACCTATTTCCACCAGACAACAAGTCTCGATCAGGAGAAAAATACTACACTCTCATAAAGGCAACTTTGCAAGCTCTCCCAAAAGCTTTCATCTCTTGCAAGCTTCCCAAGCTTCTACTTTCTGATACAAGTCGAGATACTACTCTCCCAGAGTTATTCTGGTCTCAACACCTTTCTTTGCTTCCCTCCCTAAATCACCCTTCTCCTCCACTTTGTGACCGAAGAAAGTCTGGAACGGCCATTTCTTAGTTTAGGCCAGACTTGTACAGATTGATCTCTCGAATCTATAAAGTTCTCACGTGCATCAAATTTGTTTAGGGTTTGAACCAGTTTCTCACTAACCTACCGAATTTACCGAAATCGGCAGAAGCGATTTTCACCCATAAACAATTGGCGACCACAGTGGGAGGATTGATCTTTCGGTTACAATATCAAATTCTAGCTTCCATCCGCAAATTTTGCGCAAGCATGGTCGGCTATCAGGCGATCTCCACAAACATTGATCCCGCTCAGGGTCATGATAGCTCCTCAATTTATGGAAGCAGTACCATCAATGAAGAGGTCCCAAGACTGGTTGACCTGATGCGTGCTCAGGAGATCCATGCCAAAAACATGGACCTAATGAAGGATGCGATTAACAGCATACTCGACTTCCTCATCAATCTAACATCGGGGCTAATTAATTCATGCTCCCCAGGAGATCAAGAACAGGGGACTAACATCCCGAATGAGCATTCTCAAATCAACGGTTTCGTCACTGACTGGAGGCCAGCGGACCAGGAGGCGACCATGTTGGTAGAAAACTTATGTGAATTGCTGCACCTTTCCAAGGACCAGCGAATAAAGACATTCTCTGCCATCAACCGAATAGCACTAAACGCATCACTAGTTCCTGCACCCACGGGGACTCCAAGGATCCCCGGAAGATCCGCCAACAATATTGTTTTCACCGATGACGACATGATGGTAGAAGACGGTCACAACCGGGCCTTGCATGTTACATCTCTCGTCAAGAACATAGAGTTTCGAAGAGCGCTCATTGACACGGGTGCATCTTCCAATGTCATCACTCTCAAGACACTCAAAGATGCCAGGGTGCGACCTAAAGAGATCGTACGACAACCCACTACGATGACAGATTTTGAAGGCAACCAAACTAGCACATATGGCTACATCAACTTGGAGCTGGCAGTAGGGCCAATCCAATCAAGCGTGAAGTTTAAATTAATTGAAAAAGAACCAGACTACCACATGATACTGGGAAGGCCGTGGCTGCACAATCTCAAAATCGTCCCTTCAACCTACCACCAATGCCTGAAAACAGTATTGAACGGAGAAGTTGTTCGTATTCCCGCGTCATTATCCCCCTATGCACCAGTCTACTGCATAGAAGCACATGGGCCGAAGGAGGGTTCAAAAGGCGTGGCGACCAGGATTCACAGTTTTCTGCTACCAAAATGGACATCGCTCAGAGATAGCGTCAAACTGGAGATACCCCGCAGAGGAGACCGACCTTCCACCATCTCCTCAAAAGGAAGACCCGTCGGTCTCTCGCCACCGGGCGTAACCCGTGCCCGCACTAAGCGAGAGTGCACCCTTACCGCAAGACGAAGCAAAAAGGTAAAACTCACACATTATCACCGCTGTTAGCAATTAGCAGGGGAGACCATGACCCGGTCTCTCCACCCGAAAGAATGTCTTCACAATGACCAAGAGGAAGTTCCAGACGCCCCTCAGAAGCTACAAGATGGGACCGACTTAACCACCGACGAACTCGAAAATGTCAATATAGGGAACGAGGAATTTTCGCGACCCATCCTGGTCAGTTCGACTCTACATCCTGCGGAACGCTCAAAGCTAGTCGACCTACTCAAAGAATACCAGGACGTCTTCGCGTGAACTTACGAAGAAATGCCTGGGTTAGATAGAAAACTGGTCACCCACCATATGCACGTAATACCCGGATCCAAACCAGTCAAGCAGCCTTCAAGACAATTCAGACACGACGTAGAAGAACAAATCAAGGCGGAGGTCCAAAAATTACTAGCCGCTGGTTTTGTAAAGCCTATTCACCATCCTACTTGGTTGGCCAATATCGTTCCCGTTAAAAACAAGAATGGTCAGATCAGATGTTGTGTCGATTTCAGAGATCTGAACAAATGTTTCCCTAAAGACGATTTCCCGCTACCTAACATCGACATGCTGGTAGACGCTACCAGTGGACACGGTATGTTCTCTTTCATGGATGGATATAGCGGCTACAACCAGATAAAGATGTATGAGCACGATGCGAGTAAGACTGCTTTACGAACCCCTCTCGGAAACTTCTATTACACCGTAATGCCTTTCAGTCTGAAGAACGCTGGCGCTACTTACCAACGCGCCATGACTACCATCTTCCACGATATGATGCACAATCAAGTAGAAGATTACGTAGATGATGTGGTGGTTAAATCGAAGACTCGAGCGGATCATCCAGAAACGCTGCGACAAGTGTTCGAAAGATGCCGCGAATACAAATTGAAGATGAATCCTTTGAAATGCGCTTTTGGTGTTTCTTCGGGGAAATTCTTGGGATTCCAAGTAACGGCCGGAGGAATAAAAGTTGATCCAGTCAAAACGCAAGTTATCCTCACGATGCCGCCGCCGCGAACCGTAAAGGAGCTCCAGAGTTTCATGGGCAAGGTAAACTATATTCGTCGCTTCATACCGGGGTTGGCACAGCTCACCACTACGTTTACTCCTCTGCTAAAAAAAGGAGCGAATTTGGCATGGACTACGTCTCAACAAAAAGCGTACCAGAAGATCCAGCAAATACTGTCCTCCCCAACCGTCATAAAGCCTCCCATGCGAGGGAAACCACTATGTCTCTACACAACCTTTAGCGATACTGCCATCGGAGCTCTCCTCGCACAAGAGGATGAAAAAGGAATGGAATACCCCATATACTATTTCAGTCGGACGTTGAGAGACGCTGAACTCAGATACCCCAAAGCGGAAAAGGCGTGTTTAGCACTGATTTATTCCATCCAAAAGTTCATGCACCACCTCCTCTCCAATAAGGTGGTGCTAGTATCCAAATCAGACCCTGTAAAGTTTCTCCTCTCGAAACCTGCCCTGATAGGGAGGCCGGCTAAATGGCTCCTGCAACTGTCAGAGTTCGACATAACATACGTTTCCCCAAGGGCCATAAAAGGACATGCTGTTGCAGACCTGTAAGCAGCATTACCAGGAGAAAACACCGCAGAGTTATGAGAAGATCTCCCGGGAGACCTTCCAGATATCTTTTTAGTCAAAGAAGAAACATGGCTACTGTTCTTAGACGACTCTTTCACCCCCAGCACTAATACCGGAGGAGCGGGTGTTGTACTAGTATCTCCTGCTGGAGAAGTCTTCTCGCACTCTTTCAAGCTAGACTTTCCATGCACCAATAACTCAGCTGAATACGAGGCCTTCCTCATTGGACTATCACTATCTAAACAAGCCGGGGCCACGCATTTGGAGATAAGAGGAGATTCCAAATTACTCATCAACTAGGTAAACGGGATCTATGCATTGAAATAACTAATGCTGGCACCATACAGGGCTGAAGCACAAAAACTACTAAATTATTTCGCCGAAGCAACCGTCACACATGTCATCCGTAGCAGCAAAAATCATGCCGACTGCTTAGCTACACTAGCCTCAAAGCTACAGTTCGAAGGAGCTGAAGAAACCCTGATAGTAAAACGGCGAACCATAGCTTCAACGTGGCTTTCGCAACTTGATAAAGCCGAAGACGATGACTGGAGAACTCCTATCATTCAAGAACTCAACAACTAACTTTTTCAAGGGAAGGTCGACCTCAAGACTTTGCGAAATTTCTTTATGCTTCAAGGTGTTCTGTATCATTGAAATCCAGACAGCTCTCTGTCAAGGTGTCTCGAGAAAGATGAAGCACAACAACGACTTGAACATGTTCATACCGAAGTTTGTGGAATAATATCAGTAGTAACCCTCTACCGTCGTCTACAACGACTTGGATACTATTGGCCGGAGATGGAAACCCAATCCCGATTACTCCAGAAAGCGTGTCCAAATTTCCAGGTGCCCCCATGTCAGACAGAAGTCCTCAACATCAGTCACACTGGGGACTGGCGGGAGCCGTACATTGTTTTCCTTCGCGATGGCATTCTTCCTACTAACAAAGAGGATGCGTCCAAGCTGAGACAGAAGTCCAAAAGATTCGTGTTCCATGATGGGGTTTTATATTGCAAGAGTTTCGGGGGAAGTCTACTAAGGTGTTTGAGCGGTACAGAAATCCCAGTTTTGTTAAGAGAAATGCACGAAGGAGAACACCAAGGGAAACAGAAACTATTCCTGCAGATACATGAGAGGTACTACTGGCCGACCATGGAAGACGACGCGGCTACTTTCGTTCAGAAATGCCGAGAATGACATATTCACAGAAACCTCATCCACGCGCCTCCAACACCCTTGCACGTGATAAGTAGCCCGTGGCCCTTTTATAGTGGGGAATCGACATCATTTGGAAGATCAACCCACCATCCTCAAAACAGCATGAGTACATAATAACTGCGACCGAGTACTTTACCATGTGGGTTGAAGCTGTCCCGCTGAAAGGAACCACTGGAGCCACAATCGCGGCATTCATCAAGGAGCACATCATCTGCCGTTTTGGCGTACCTAAACACGTCATCACCGACAACGGCACGCCTTTTGCTAACAAGCAAGTACAGGAACTACTTGAGAGGTACGGAATCAAACAAGTCTTCTCTACCATCTATTATCCCCAGGGAAATGGGCAAGCCGAAAGTACCAACAAGACTCTGATCCGAATACACAGCCGAACAGTACACGACAATCCCAGAATCTGGCATGAGCAATTGCCAATGGCTCTCTGGGCATACATAACATCTCCTAGAAGATCTACCGGCATGTCTCCTTACTCCCTCGTCTACGGTACAGACTCGATCCTCCCAGCAGAAATCAAGATCCCGTCCGCCAGAATTGCCGCAGCGAGCGGACCCCAGTGGAATGAAGCCGAATCACTCAATGCTAGAATTGCGGAACTAGATACTCTGGACTCCAGAAGATCCCAAGAAGAGGAACATGCACAAGCATACAGAAACAGGATTTCCAGGGCATACAACAACCATATAAAACCTAGGGTTTTCAAGGAAGGAGATCTGGTGCTAAAAACCGCCAAACACATCCAGCAAGATGCATCGGGATCGAAGTTTTCTCCAAATGGGAAGGGCCGTACATAATCACTAAAGAATATAACAGTGGTTACTACAAGATTTTCAAAGAAGATGGGGGAAATCTAGAGGCGGTCATCAACGGAAAATGGCTTAAGGCGTATTACGCCTAATCATTTCCCTTCAACATGCTACATCAAAAGTGTGAACGTCTAGGCACTCTCTCTGGTTTTACTTTTCTTTCTTACCAGTTATAGAATTTCAATACAATCCAACAGATTAACATGATCTCTTTATTTCTTCAAAAAAAAAAAGAGAAAGAGGTGCCTTTAAATCTCATAATGCAAATCAGAAAATCCCATCTAGTAAATTATAATCCCTACAAAATATCATCTTCAATCGGCCATGATATCTTTCAGTCCTACTTTGCAAATCTCGAGTTAACTCTTCAATCCTCCGAGACTCCAGGGCTAAAATTTCCTCCTCTTCCAGCATGGCTTTCATGGCAGGAATCACATCAGCAAGAATACCATCCTTGTCGACCTTCACAATATTGAGACGATGCCACAACCAGCTAACGTTAAACTCTAAGGATTCACAGGTGGACACCATATTCTCCCACTTTTGAATGGCTGACTCCGCAACAGCATGAATGGACACATTCTCCATCTCAGCAATCATTGGCAAAAGACAATTCACTACGGAAACCAAAGAGGACGGACATTGATAGACGCATTTATGTGTCTAATTTGTCCTCAATGTTTCATATTGTTAGTACTCGTTTTTGTCCTTATTATGGTGTTTTGTGTGTTTGTAGGTATTTTTTGGAAATAAAGATTGTTGGAAAATTCGGCTCGAAAAGTTGCTCGGAAAACCCCCGGAGAACATTTACTATTCGGACTCCCACTTTGGATAAGGGGTAACCCAATTACTAAGGGGCACCCACAGGATATTCGCACCCAAGCAGCTGGATAAGGGGCAACCTCATCTCTTTCATTTGAATTACATAATTTGGCGGGAAAAAAATGTTTGAAACTGGCTGATTTAGGGTTCGAATTTTGAAGGTGTTCTAGTGAGATTAAATGGCTGATTTTGAGAGGGATGACTTGGATGAGTGTAACAGGAAAGGTATGGTCGTTGGTTTCGGTTAGATTTGGCCAGATAATCCATGAGTTCAAAATAGGGCAGTCCGTGCATGGGAGAGTTATTCACGAGATTATATGAGATTTGAACGTGATTTGTACGTGTATGATGACTCCAGAAAACAACCAGGAGCGTGTAGGAGTTATACAAGGAATGTTTGACAGCTGAGGACGCGTGGAAGATCAAATATATGAAGATATTGCCGTGAGAATAAAGGAGTAATGAGAAGATATTTTGGATTTATGAGGAGTAATTTTTGGTTATTTCGAGTATATATAAATTTCTGGGGTCGAGTAGAAGAGGTATGGAGGGATTGGGAGAGCTACAGAGCATTAGAAAGTCGAGAAAATCAACCACCAGAAAAACAGTTTCTGCTGTTTGCACCGAAATCGTGAAGAACAGATTTTGCCAAGGCAGTCGTTCTGTTCAACAAGAGACAACGACATGGTGGACCGAGCGTCGCATAGCTACGATTCTTGAAGCAGTTTATATATATCGTTCTTTGTAACGGTGTTTGCAACAGTTATAAACGTTGCAACACCCGATTTTCATCATTTTCTCCATTTTCTTCTTTGTAAACACATTTTGAGCAATGAAAAACCATTTTGAGCGTGTCTACAACATGAGAAGCTAGAACCCATCACTGGGACGAAGGAGGAAGCTGTTTTGCACCCATGTGGTAATTCTAATTAATTCCTTTATGACTATTTGCACTATTATAATTGATTTATGATTTTTCTTGATTATTTGTGAATTTGTTAGATGTCGCATGCTTAGTCTTAGGTACTTTAGATGCGCCATGCTTGTGAGTTACATATAATTCTTTATAGAATCTACCTTGGCAAAGAATTAGAGTCGATGTTTGTTATTTTATGAGCTTTAATTGTCCGGAATTAGTAGATGAACCGCATGAATGTGAGAATTGGTGGAATCCCGAGTCCAGTAACTCTCTCCATCTTGTGACATAAATTGTATATATATTTATCTTTTATTTTTCCTAAAATCAATTCAATAAGTCCGAGTGAACGACAACCTTTTCTTACCACTTTCTACAACATTATTGATTCATATCAATTTTTGGCGCCACTTGACGCGGACTTGTGTATAAATTTGTTTTTAGGTTTTATTTTTATTTTTATTATTTTTGTTCTTTTTTACGCGTTTTGGTATTTTTGTTTTCTTTCGATTTGGAGCTAAGCTAAAGAAAAAGAGAAAGTCTTGAAAAGAAAGGCAAAGCCCAAAAGGGAAAGAAAAGAGAAATCCAAAAGGAGTGAAGAAGAAGATTTTGTAAATTATTTTTTTTAATTTTTTTTAGAGACTGTAATTAGGGTTATATTTTTGTAATATTTTTATTTTTGGACTTTTTTTTTTAATTATTTTTGGACATTGGACTTTAATTTTTTTTAAACCCTACGGAAGGGTAGTTTCAAATATAAACTGCACGAGGAAGGACGGTGATTACGATATCACCTCGCCCCTCGGGTTCGTACATGACATAGGAGTCGTGGCCCGAGTCGACTTCAACGGGTTCATCCTCCGTCTGGAACGGGAGGTAAGAATTCTAAACACGCTGAATCCCCTGTCACGGCGGGTTTATCGATGATTTCGTTTGCATATATGTTGAGGTTTTGAAAACGGCTGTTTTTAAATTCCTAGTAAAGGGCAAGGACTGGCCATACAAGATAAGGGTTCGGATTTCATCACCGTTCTCTTCTTTGCCCGCCTTAGGAAAACTATACCAAACGCGAACCTAAGCTTAAAATTTGGAATAGAACGAGACCGATAGGGTAACGAGCTTAATAGGAAAGTCGTTCGAAAAATATTGGTTACTCTTTTGAGCATGCTTTGAAGTTCATGAGGGTTTGAGAGTTGAATGCGTGATCTGCACCGCCCTGTAATGCGGTGAGGCCTTGGGTATCAAAGCTCCAGCAGCTTCCTCGCCTCTATTCAACTTACTTAAACTAGGATTGATTCCAGAGGGGTTTGCTCATACTGTAACGAATTCCTTTTCGAAGGAATAGAAGCTGGTTTAGTAACAATCTAAGTGGAGCCATCATGCTTTTTGTTTTCTAGAAATCAGTAGGTTTGTTGTGGTCGAGTCAGTATTGTTTGTGTTTGTGTAGAATTCCCTTGCAGTTAGGATGTCGAACTGGTATTACAATAGCCAATACAATGATTATCCGAATAATTTTCAAAATGGACATTTCAACTTTGACCAGAGTATGAATAGTGGTTGGGAGCATCCACCTTTTCAAAGTTATGGTTTGTACCATGATGAGCCCAATTACTATTCGCATACTCACCAGTCATATGAGCAAAACAATCCTTCTATTTCTCTAGAAGATGCTTTAAAAAGTCATTCCTTATTTGTGAAGGAAACCTTAAATATTCCAGATGAGTCCCAGAGCGTCAACTAGAATGTCTTTAGAAGAGACTCTTAAGCAATTTCTTCTGAAAGTACAGATAGGATTGTTGAAAAACTTGCTCGAAATAATCTTAATTTCCAATACAGTGTCTCCAATAATACCCTTGAAAATAAAGATAGTTATTTTCATAATCAAGATGACGAGGTTAGAATTGGTAACACTACTTTAGATGAGGTTCAACCATTTTCATATTTTTATAATGATGATTATGATAATGTTGATGAAGAATTTGAAATGAGTAGGCATAATGATCAGGAATTTGTTACTCCAATTGAGCTTAATAATGATAATGTTTCTAGTTCAAATCCAAATAATTTTAACAATTATTCACCTATTCAAAAGGACGAGGATTTGACTAGAGATACCACTGTTTTAGATGATGTAATATTTCCTTACGATTACGAAGCCAATGATGGTTTAGAGGAACGAGTATATTTTGAGTCTAGCGATTTAGAAACAACAGACTTAGAAAAACAAGATGAACTCGTAGAGATGAGTGAGGTTGTACCTGACTTAGAAGAATCAATTGACCATTTTCAGGAATCAGATAGCCTTGAAATTAGGGAAGTTGTGACTAGTCTTTCTAGAGACACTAAAAACTCTAAGTTTGGGGGTGATTATCATTCTCCATGTGCCTTAACTCTTAGAAAGGTCCCTAACTTGGGACTTGACATTTGTGCCTCAACCATTTTAAAAGATTATCTTCATACACTTTTTCCTGAACCTAGTTGTGTCCATAAAAAAGTTCAGTTGTTAGAAACCCATCCTCTGGTTGATGTGGTTAACCTAGGCTATGATACCACGATTGACTTTGTTTTCCCACCAAAAACCTTCCTTCCAATTGTGGGAACTTATGAATTTCAGATGTGTCGAATATTAAGTTGTGAGACTAAACCTAAATGCTTTAGGAAATTAGAATCAACACATTTTCTTAAGAATGACCATTACTCTCATTGTGGTCAATTTTGTAAGTAAAATCTTATTGACTTAGAGGATCCTCAATTATTTAGGTTATTATTGTGCGCTTCTAAGATCATATTTGAGTTTTTCCAGACTCTAGGACCTAATGATTCGGATCCCACCTATGAAGAAACGCAGCTAATGAAAATTTTCTATTTAGACCCTTTCACAGAACCTGAACCACAATTAGATATAAATTTCTTAATCAGGAAACTAAGTAAGGGCTTGCTAATCTTGTTCATTTTCTTGGTTCATTGCAGTTTCCTTTGGTCAGCTCTATTTAGTTTTGAAGACCCGCAGTTATTTCGACTGTTACTTTATGGTTCGAGTTGACTAATCTTTCATAAGTCTGGCTGAAGACTCTAAACTTAGCACTTCTTGGGAGGTAACCCAATCTCATGCAACACGGTAATATCTTTCCTCAACTCTTTTCCTTCAAATGGTAGCAGTTTCTCCTTGTTCATGTTTTTAATTTCATCTTTAGAACATTGAGGACAATGTTAGATTTAAGTTTGGGGGTATGGGAGAAACTTTTTAGTTGCAATAAATAAACTCCATAGCCTAGAAATTTATGTTTATTAAGGATGGCACTAACCAATCTAAGTGGATGGAAGCATTTTGGTTATAGGAGTTGAGGAACCAATCTGATTAGATGGAAACATCTAAAGAGTCTATTCATAAAAGCACAGAGCTCAGGTGTTAGAAAACATGGTAGTTTCGCCATATCCTCTTGATGGAAACATCGAAAGAATCCTGATCACTTCTTTTATTTTTCTTTTTACCATTGCTAGGGTGGAATAGAGTGGCTGAGATACCAAAAAAAAAAAAAAAAAAAAAAATTGAGACCAGACCACTAGACCAAACAGAATAAATACAATAAAGTCGACCACTGGTACCCTTGTATATGCCAGCTGAGTTGACCTAGAGTTAGGATTATCGACCACTGGTCCCCTTGTATATGCCAGTGTGTTGATATTAGTCTAAGACCAGTATCTCAGTTCGTTAGGATAGGTTCACCCTAGCCAACATCATCCACGTTTTTCTCTTCTTAATCTATGTGATTGGTTGACTCCGGTTTATGATATCCAGAAACTATCTGAGTAGAGCTCTGTCACTTTATATGAATTTTAGTATGCTTGAGTGCAAACTCGTGTACACCAATTGGAATTTCGCATCAAGGTACTTCCTCCTGTAGTCAATAAGTATGCCAACCAAGGAGATTCTTTAGTGCCTTCCAAGGTTCTGCGTAGATATCTAGGGTCTGGAGTAAAGGTTTTGTGGGTACACCTCTGGTAAACCCTCCGGAGACGAAACTCCGCCACTAGGGCCACCTAGCGGTTTAACGACTTGCTGCACGTGCTAAGTGTAGTATTTTTATTTCCTAGATTAGATTTGCTCGTCACTAGCAAATAATAAGTTTGGGGGTATTTGATAGACGCATTTATGTGTCTAATTTGTCCTCAATGTTTCATATTGTTAGTACTCGTTTTTGTCCTTATTATGGTGTTTTGTGTGTTTGTAGGTATTTTTTGGAAATAAAGATTGTTGGAAAATTCAACTCGAAAAGTTGCTCGGAAAACCCCCGGAGAACATTTACTATTCGGACTCCCACTTTGGATAAGGGGTAACCCAATTACTAAGGGGCACCCACAGGATATTCGCACCCAAGCAGCTGGATAAGGGGCAACCTCATCTCTTTCATTTGAATTACATAATTTGGCGGAAAAAAATGTTTGAAACTGGCTGATTTAGGGTTCGAATTTTGAAGGTGTTCTAGTGAGATTAAATGGTGATTTTGAGAGGATGACTTGGATGAATGTAACAGGAAAGGTATGGTCGTTGGTTTCGGTTAGATTTGGCCAGATAATCCATGAGTTCAAAATAGGCAGCGATCCGTGCATGGGAGAGTTATTCACGAGATTATATGAGATTTGAACGTGATTTGTACGTGTATGATGACTCCGAGCAAACAACCAGGAGCGTGTAGGAGTTATACAAGGAATGTTTGACAGCTGAGGACGCGTGGAAGATCAAATATATGAAGATATTGCCGTGAGAATAAAGGAGTAATGAGAAGATATTTTGGATTTATGAGGAGTAATTTTTGGTTATTTGAGTATATAAATTTCTCGGGGTCGAGTAGAAGAGGTATGGAGGGATTGGGAGAGCTACGGAGCATTAGAAAGTCGGGAAAATCAATCACCAGAAAAACAGTTTCGCTGACTGCACTTGAAATCGTGAAGAACAGACTTGCCAAGGCGATCGTTCATTCAATGAGAGACAACGAAGTGGACCGAGCGTCTCATAGCTACGATCTCTGGCGTTTATATATATCGTTCTTTGTAACGGTGTTTGCAATGATTATAAACGTTGCAACACCCGATTTTCATCATTTTCTCCATTTTCTTCTTTGTAAACACATTTTGAGCAATGAAAAACCATTTTGAGCGTGTCTACAACATGAGAAGCTAGAACCCATCACTGGGACGAAGGAGGAAGCTGTTTTGCACCCATGTGGTAATTCTAATTAATTCCTTTATGACTATTTGCACTATTATAATTGATTTATGATTTTTCTTGATTATTTGTGAATTTGTTAGATGTCGCATGCTTAGTCTTAGGTACTTTAGATGCGCCATGCTTGTGAGTTACATATAATTCTTTATAGAATCTACCTTGGCAAAGAATTAGAGTCGATGTTTGTTATTTTATAAGCTTTAATTGTCCGGAATTAGTAGATGAACCGCATGAATGTGAGAATTGGTGGAATCCCGAGTCCCGGTAACTCTCTCCATCTTGTGACATAAATTGTATATATATTTATCTTTTATTTTTCCTAAAATCAATTCAATAAGTCCGAGTGAACGACAACCTTTTCTTACCACTTTCTACAACATTATTGATTCATATCAGACATCACTTCACCACGCTCCTGGTAGCAAAATGGCCGTATGTCTTCCATATCCTCGTATAAAAGGCCACGGATTATTTCCGCACCAGGAAACCACCAACATTCCGATAATTGGGGGAGAGATACCTCATACAAGTCCCAAACGACAAACCTGCGGAAGGGTATTCATGACAAGAGAGCCCTAAATCAGCGTCCTCCAAGTCCGCAGCAGTCAACAAGGTAGGACTTGAAGGAAGGGGAACAACTAGGTCATCCTCGTAGATAACAGTGACGCATGCTCCAACAGGATATCTCTGCACAAAAGGAAAATTTTCCATTTATACAACAAGTGTTAAAGTGTACGTCAGTCCGCCAAAGAAGGAAAAAACATACCGGTATGATTTTATTAACCCGAATAACATTTGTTGGGATGCTCATGCAAGAGTCAGACCTCGTGCCTTCATCCGGAGACCCTGACTGGTTAGAAGATGATTCGAATCTGCGTGACATGACAAAGAGAGAAATCCAACAAGAAAAACCTTTTCTCAAACGAGGAGACGATGCAATTATTTTTGGGTATAAATACGGAATCTTAAAAAGGGAAAGGAAGCAATGAGGGACATAACGCTTCCATATTTTAGCATGAATAATGCCCTAATTGAAGCCGCACGTGAAGGAATGCAAGATAAGGAAACTTTGCTATCTGAAGAAACTCCCTCCTTGTTTACATCGGTCACGCCAGCAAGCACGCACATCTTCCACACCTTGCGCCGGTCCCACCAGCTAGCGCAATCAGTTTCCCAACTCACGCCAACTTCCCAACGTCGCCCAAGTTGCACCGGCCCCACCAATTGTGCCAGCCTCCCGATTTGTGCAAAACTACCAGAGGCAAGGATTCCAAATCCTATTTATAAAAGGTCAGAAAAGCCTCCTCAATTCTCTTTATAAAAGGTCAGAAAATCCAAACCAAGTCGCACATTGCGCATCATGGCAATAATGCCAAACCAAGCCGAACACTGCGCACCATGGCAACAATGCCAAACCAAGCCACACATTGCGCATCATGGAAACAATGCCAAACAAAGCCGCACACTGCACACCATGGAAACAATTCCAAACCAAGCCGCACACTGCGCACCATGGAAACAATGCCAAACCAAGCCACACACTGCGCACCATGGAAACAATGCCAAACCAAGCCGCACACTACGCATCATGGCAACAATGCCAAACCAAGCCGCACACTGCGCAGCATGGCAACAATGCTAAACCAAGCCGCACACTGCGCACAATGGCAGCGATGCCAAAACCAAACTACACATCGCACTCATTGGCAACCATGCCAAACTAAGAAGCTATGCCATTGGCACATGCCAAATATAGCGCCCTAGGTTTGAAAAACGTGCAACTAGGTCAACATGGTCGTATGTGCCATTGGCACATGCCAACACGTACCACAAGCCATATTTCCAAGTCACTATGTCATTGGCGCATTCCAAATATAGCGCCCTAGGTTTGCAAAACGTGCAACTAGGTCAACATGGTCGTACGTGCCATTGGCACATGCCAACACGTACCACAAGCCATATTTCCAAGCCGCTATGCCATTGGCGCATGCCAAATATAGCGCCCTAGGCTTGCAAACCATGCAACCTAGGCCAAGTCAGCCACGCATACCATTGGCACATGCCAACATGCTCGCTGGTAGCTTTTCCTACCAAGGCCACGGCCCTAACGGCCACGCATGCCATTCCCACATGCCAACATGCTCGCTGGTAGCTTTTCCTACCAAGGCCACGGCCCTAACGGCCACGCATGCCATTGGCACATGCCAACATGCTCGCTGGTAGCTTTTCCTACCAAGGCCACGGCCCTAACGGCCACGCATGCCATTGGCACATGCGAAACACACACGCTGGTAGCCTAACTTGCAAACCGTGCAATCTACCACCAAGGCATTCCGCACATGCCATTGGCACATGCCAAACACACACTCTGGTAGCCTAACTTGCAAACCGTGAAACCTACCACCAAGGAATTCCGTACATGCCATTGGCACATGCCACACACGCCACTAGAAGCTCTGTAATTGCCACTTATAACCTACCACCAAGGCATTCCGCACATGCCATTGGCACATGCCACGCATGCCACTAGCAGCTCTGGCATTGCCACTTGCGCTCGAAGTACAACCCGCAACAAGGGAATTCCGCACATGCCACACGCGCCACTAGCAGCGCCACTTGCACTCAAGGTGCAACCAACACTCGAGATATCAACACAAACTGGGGGATGCTTTCCAAGGTTTTGGTTTGGCGATCACAGCTTGCAGCGTACACTACGCTCACATTAAGAAAGCGTGAAAAGGAATAAAGCGGTCAAATAAATGAGGAAATAATGGTGAAAACGTTTTCACCCATAAACACCTTGCGGTTACCACCTCCTTTCATTATTTCACCCTTTAATCTCTTCCTTCATGAGGTCAGGGTAAGTTTCAATCTCGACTTGTATAAATAGGTCTTACCTATTTCCACCAGAAAACAAGTCTCGGTCAGGAGAAAAATAATACACTCTCATAAAGGCAACTTTGCAAGATCTCCCAAAAGCTTTCATCTCTTGCAAGCTTCCTAATCTTCTACTTTATGATACAAGTCGAGATACTACTCTCCCAGAATTATTCTGGTCTCAACACCTTTCTTTGCTTCCCTCCCCAAATCAACCCTTCTCCTCCACTTTGTGACCGAAGCAAGTCTGGAACGGCCATTTCTTGGTTTAGGCCGGAATTGTACATATTGATCTCTCGAATCTATAAAGTGCTCACGTGCAGCACATTCGTTTAGGGTTTGAACCAGTTTCCCACTCACCTACCGAATTTACCGAAATCGGCAGAAACGATTTTCACCCATAAACAGATGTCTCGCGATATTTTTTCCGTTGAAGGGTTTCTATTACAGTTAGAAAACCTGAACAGACATACCGTTTCATCAATGGACGCATTGATGGAAGAGACACTCTGAAAAGACTTCTGCAACGATGAAAAGTCATCTCCAAAGGGTGTGATTTCCTTTTTAAATAGGAGACTTGTTTTCCATTCAAGACACATCTCTCAACCTTCTCTGTTTTCTTTCTAACAAGCATTATCAGTTTCAAAACCAGTGTGTTCTTGGTTGGATCAAGGTTGTACAAACTTTGAATCCAACATCCGTTGTGGGGCTTCAAGTATCCTGACGGCAATATTCTTTGACCTGTTTGTACACTTCTTCCCAATTGGGAAAGGGTCGAATAATTGTCGAAAAGAATATTTCACAAGAGCCTTGAACCCTAAATACAACGTTCTTTTCTTCACCCTATTTAGTGTCTATTTTCCAACAGAAATGATCAATCGTTTTAAATTGTTAGCGATGAATTATGTCATATATAAACCTAATTACACACAGGGATGTGTGTGGCTTGTATAGATATATGCGAAACACGTAAAAACTTACCTATTTAAGTACTATGTAGAGATTTCAATTGTCCGGAAGCCATCAAACGCAAACCATGTCACCCTACCAACAGCAACAACAACAGAGACAACAAGTTAGGGGTCAACAAGATATTCCTGCAAACAACATCTTCAGTGGATTCAGCGTTGAAACTTTAGCTGAGGCCTTTGGTGCTAGCACCGAGACATCAAGGAGATTACAGGGACAAGATGACCAGAGAAGTAACATCATTTTCGTTGAAGGAGGGCTTCATGATATCAGGCCACAGCAAGGAAAATATGGAGAGGAACAAGAACAACGCTACAAGACCACAAATGGGTTAGAGTGAGTAGGTGCAATGTATTCGCGACTAAACTGATTCCAAAAATAAATAAAATGAAATTCAACTTGAGACCAAGATGACAATCATGATTCAATTAGCTTAAACATACAAATCCACAATTATAAAAATCCAGGGTATCGTTCAATTGAAAACCCGCAAATATACAAAACAACTAAATCGAATGATTCTTCAATTAAACCCAAAACAAAGATTAGCACAAACCCATTACAATAGATGCTCAACCATCTCCATTCATTCCTGCAGATCCACATATAACTACCAAGATTATCTTTCAATTAGTTTTTGTTGATGATTTTCTTCAATTACTCTTCATCACAGATTCGCAGTTGAAGATTCAATTAGAAATTGCTTTTGGAACTCACTTCCACTGGATTAGGTTAGTGCTTATCGATATTTAGGCTTTGAAGGTCGAATCGGTCGATTTCTGATATTCGATTTAGGGTTTTCAAATTGATGTGAATTGAATTGAGTGTTTCCAATGCATACTTGGGTTACTGAAACGCATATGAGAAGGAAAAAAAATTCCTGAGTCTATGTTCTTCCCGACCAAGACCTAACCTAACCTAGGATAACCGTAAAAAGTAAATGGTTTTATTTTATGTAAAAGAATTAGGATTTTTGAAAAGATTTGGTGAAGCAGGTGAAGAAAGGGAGATGAGATGGCGATGATGATTAAAGATGGGTTGAGTAGTAATGACGTCGGTCATCTGTGGAGTGTGGAGGATACGAAGAGTAGAGGAGATGAAGATGGAGAAAAACAGATTGAGCTCGACTGGTTGAGGGAGGGTGGGGTGGGTGAATGAAAAAGATGGACATACCAGATTTCATTTGATCAACCCATACGGATTGAGAAATTAATCTAACGGTTGATATTGTATTTGTTATGCTCATACGGATTTAGAACCATTTGTGTTTCTATTTGTGCTAATACGATCTCATGTATCCAATTTATTATCAACCTTACACATGAAAAAAAAATTCAAAAAAAATATCAATAAATTTAGGACATTGTTATAGACATTCTGATATAAAAAAATCCAAAAAATGTATAAGAATGAAGCTTAAAAATAAGAAATGAATTCAATAATTGGTGTGTTTCTTTGTGCTTCCGGTTTGAATTTCGGCTAGTCAAATAGGTCACAAAGTAATTTCGACTAGTTATACAGGACATGAAGTAGCTTTAGTTCACACTCGTAGACTAAAGAAGCATAAAACTATGAACCAAGAAGCTCCAGGAGGGTTCAGACTTCAAACTTAGCATGATAATCATCGAAATCGATAGATATGAATCTCAGTATCGATTTGAACTTCAAATATGGTATAATGGCATACAAACTATGAACCAAGAATCTTCGGGTTCAAACTTAGCATGATACACCATTGAAATCGATATATATGAAACTTAGGTGTTGATTCGAACTTCGAATATGGTATAACGACATACAAACTATGAACCAAGAAGCTCCGGGAGGGTTCAGACTTCAAACTTAGCATGACACATCATTGAAGTCAATAAATATAAAGCTCAGTGTCGATTTGAACTTCATATTCGGTATAACGACAAACAAACTTTTAATCATGATGCTCTTGGTGGGTTCAGACTTCAAACTTAGCAATATACATCATCAAAATCGATGAATATGATGCTCAATGTCGGTTAGAACTTCAAATGTGGTATAAAGGCATACAAAATATGAACCAAGAAGCTCTGGGAGGGTTTTGACTTCAATTATAGCATGATACATCATCAAAATCGATAAATATGAAGCTTAGAGGAGATTTGAACTTCAAATATGGTATACTGACAAAAAAACTATGAATCATGAAGCTTTGAGAGGGTTCTAACTTCAATCGTAAGAACGATGAATATATCCTTTTACAAGTAATTTTCTATTGGAATATTCTTCGAAACCTTAAGCACACACGAATTTTTCAACTTCGAGAAAGAAACTGGCTCCGAGGTTGAAACACGGCAAGGAGTGGACAATTATAAGTCAGAAACTTAGTTAGAACGATGAATCCATCCTTTGACAAGTAAGATTCCTTCAGAATATTCTCTGAAACCTTAAACAAACCATATTCTGGTATATTATATGCATACCCGGGCTCCGAAATCGAAACATGGATGTAAGTGAACTACTAGAAGTCAGAAACTTGGTAAGAACGATGAATCCATCCATTTACAAGTAAGATTCCTTCAGAATATTCTTCGAAACCTTAAACAAACCCTATTCTAGCATATTGTATGCATACCCTGGCATCGAGGTCGAAACATGGCCGTGAGTGGACTACTATAAGCCAAAAACTTGGTAAGAACGATAAATCCATCCATTTACAGGTAAGATTCCTCTGGAATATTCCCCGAAACTTTAAACAAACCCTGTTTTGGCATATTGTATGCATAACCTGGCTCTGAGATCGAATCCTGGCCGGGAGTGAACCACTATAAGTCAGAAACTTGGTAAGAACGATGAATCCATCCTTTTACAAGTTAGATTCCTTCGTAATTTTCTCTGAAACCTTAAACAAACCATATTCTGACATATTATATGCGCACCCTGGCTCCGAGATCGAATCCTGACTGTGAATGGACTATTCCCCGATGAATCCATTTACATGTAAGATTCCTTCGGAATATTCCCCGAAACTTTAAACAAAACCTATTTTGGTATACTGTATGCATAACCTGACTCTGAGATTGAAACTTGGTCCTGAGTGGACCATTATAAGCCGAAAAGTTTGTAAGAACGATGAATTCATCCATTTATAGGTAAGATTCCTTCAGAACATTTCCTGAAACCTTAAACAAGCCCTACTCTGTCATATTGTATGCATACCCTGGCTTCGAGGTTGAAACCTGGCCATGAGTGGACTACTGTAAGTCGGAAACTTGGTAAGAACGATGAATCCATCCATTTACATGTAAGATTCCTTCGGAATATTTTCTGAAACCTTAAACAAGGCCTATTCTGGCATATTGTATGCATACCCTGGCTCCGAGGTCGAAACTTGTCCAGGAGTGGAAATGTGAAAATATTACAGAATGTGAAAAATGATCATATTACCCTTAATGGAAATAGGTGCAATAAAATTATGGAGATTGTGAAAAATGACCAGACTACCCTTATCGGAAATAAGTAAAGTAAATATATAGAATATGAAAATGACCATATTACCCTTAACGGAAATAAGTGCAATAAATATTATGGAGATTATGAAAAATGACAAGACTACCCTTATCGGAAATAAGTAATTTTCTGAGAAGGCTTCGCGATGTTTGTGGCTCAGTCACCTGAGCATTATTTATTTTTTTGAACATTATATTTTGTTTTACAACTCTTATAAAGGGTTGTCATAAAGTTAGTATATTAAAGAACCACAAACTTGACAGAACTTGTGATAGTGTAGGAATGGTTAGTCGTGTAGATTTCCATGTAAGAGGCTAAGGATCGAATCCCCCCAACCTCTTTTTTCCCAACATTCTATATTTTAACTTCAAAAACACTTATAAGTGTTGTAATAAATTCTATATTTTACCTTCAACAACACTTATAAGTGTTGTAACACATTCTATATTTTAACTTCAACAACACTTATAAGTGTTGTAATACGTTTCTAATAAAAAGCAAAAAGAATCACCAATTCTTTTGAACCGTAAGGATGGTTGATAAGTTAGACATCCATGCATTAGGTTCATGTTCGAATCCCCCAACCTCTTTTTTCCCAACATTCTATATTTTAATTTCAACAACACTTAAACAACCCCTATTCTGGCATATTGTATGCATACTATGGCTCCGAGGTCGAAACCGGGCCGTGAGTGGACCACTATAAGTCGAAAACTTGGTAATAACGATGAATCCATCCATTTACTTCGAGACATAACCTGGATCCGAGATCGAAACCTGGAGGTTAGTGGACTGCTCTAAGTCGGCGACTTCGTAAGAACGATGAATCTGTCGATCCACAGGTAAGATTCCATTGAAATATTCCTCCAAACCTTAAACATGTCCGGTTTTGGCAACTTCGAGACATAACCTGGCTCCGAGCTCGAAACCTGGAGATGAGTGGACTACTCTAAGTCGGCTACCTCATAAGAACAATGAATCTGTCGATCCACATGTATGATTGCTATATTAGCCCACTTAAAATCTGCCTTGGTATCAGCTTGTGCATATTTGCTCTACATCTGCTTATATTTGTATATATATATATATATATGCTCCCTCCCTTCAAACTACCCTTATCCGAAATAAGTAAAGTAAATATTGTTGATTCTGAAAATGACCATATTACCCTTCTTGGAAATTAATGCAATAAATATTATGGAGACTATGAAAATGACCAGACTACCCTTATCAGAAATAAGTAAAGTAAATATTATTGACTGTGAAAATGACAATATTACCCTTCTTGGAAATTAGTGCAATAAATAATATGAAGACTATGAAAATGACCATATTACCCTTAGTGAAAATAATTGCAATAAATATTATCGAAACTTTAATAATGACCATACTACCCTTATCGAAAATAAGTAATGTAAATATTACACTTTGAAAATGACCATATTACCCTTGATGGAAATAAGTGCAATAAATATTATGGAGATTGTGAAAATGACTAGACTACCCTTATTGGAAATAGGTAAGGTAAATATTATAAAATATGAAAATGATCATATTACCCTAAATGAAAATAAGTGCAATAAATATTATGGATACTGTGAAAATTGACAAGACTACCCTTATCGGAAGTAGGTAAAGTAAATATTTTAGAATGTGAAAATGACCATATTACCCTTGATGGAAAAAAGTGCAATAAACATTATGGAGACTGTGAAAATAACCAGACTACCCTTATCGGAAATAAGTAATTTCAGAGAAGGATTCACGCTGTTTGCGGCTCAGTCACCTGATCATTATTTTTTGAGCATTACATTTTATTTTACAACACTTATGAAGGGTTGTCATAAAGTTAGTGTATTAAAGAACCACAAACTTGACAGAACTTGTGATAGTGTAGGATGGTTAGTGGTTTAGATTTCCAAGCTTGAGGCTCAGGATCGAATCCCCCCAACCTCATTTTTTGCAACATTATATATTTTTACTTCAACAACACTTATAAGTGTTGTTATAGGTTTCTATTTAAAACAATTAAAAAAACCAAAACTGATGAACTGAAAGGATGGTTGACGAGCTAGACTTCCATGTAGTAGGTTCATGTTCGAATCTCCCATCTAACATATTTTTCATTATCATATTTTTGTGTTCTTCAACAACAATTGTGAGAGTTGTGATAGGCTAAGTCACCGCGCTTATAAAACAGAGTTGTTATAGCTAAATGTCGTCACAACACTTTTTCTTAAAGAGTTGTTGTTTGTTTTCTTAGCGCAACCCCTTGGTCTTAAGTGTTGGCAGTGATGATATACGACAACTCTTCCTTTGAAACCAGTTGTAAAACATAGGACTTTCTACAATTTTTAGAAAAGCGTTGTAAAACCCCAGTTGTAGATGTATATTTTTCCCATAGTGGTGATATGAACACCATTTTCTAAAGACAAGCACGAAAGGTAGAGTATGATACGAATAATTAGAGATATGTGATGGTTTTGTTATGGTAAACTTAGTAATTAAGGAGGGATAAGTTAAGATGGGAGTTGTAATCATAACATACCGATGGCTTCTTAAAGTTTTTAGTAAATTAGGGTGCATTTTTACGAAACCTATTATAGGGGTGTTGATGGTGGTTTTTAGTTTAGGGTTAAAATAGTAAAACACTAAACCCTAGCAGACAGTAACGTCACAACATTTAAGGCAACAAGCATTTACTAGGAACATTTACTGAAACCTTTAATGTGTCTCTAAAATAATTACCGGGGTATATTTTTCAAATTAGGGTTACAACGAGCCCCCTAATTCCCCTTTGTGCCAATGCAAAATCATGCCAGCCACACCAACCGCGCCAAGGCATGCCAACCATGCCAGCCACACCAACCGCGCCAAAGCATGCCAACCATGCCAGACGCATCTCTGTGCCAATGGAAAATCATGCCAGCCACACCAACCGCGCTAAGGCATGCCAACAAATGTAGCCGCACCTCTGTGCCAATAGAAAATCATGTCAGCCACACCAATCACGCCAAGGCATGCCAACCATGCTAGCCGCACCTCTGTGCCAATGGAAAATCATGCCAGCCACACCAACCGCGCCAAGGCATGCCAACCGTGTTAGCCGCACCTATCTGCCAATGGAAAATCATGCCAGCCACACCAACCGCGCCAAGGCATGCCAACCATGCTAGCCGCACCTCTGTGCCAATGGAAAATCATGCCAGCCACACCGACCGTGCCATGCCAAACACATCTCGCCATGCCCCCCTATGCCGCGCCACCATGCTGGCCTTCCCCTTGCAGCTACTAAAGTGAAGGCGTGCAACAATCAACGGTTTACCTTCAATCCCAGGAGCAAATCCTGGCCGCCTAAAGTCACCTCACTACTTTGGCCCAAAACCCTATCTTGGTCACGCACCTAGCCAAGCTAGTCGCGCCATGCCAAATACATCTCTCCATGGCCCCTCATGCCGCGCCACCTTGCTGGCCTTGCCCTTGCGAATACTAAAGTGAAGGAGTGCAACAATCAACGGTTTTCCTTCAATCCCATGAGTAAATCTTGGTCGCCTAAAGTCATCTCACGACTTTGGCCCAAAACCCTAGCTTGGTCATGCACCTAGCCAAGCTAGCCGCGCTATGCAAAACATATCTCGCCATGGCCCTTCATGCTGCGCCACTATGCTGGCCTTCACCATACGACTACCAAAGTGAAGGCGTGCAACAATCAACGGTTTCCTTCAACCTCAGGAGTAAATACTAGTCGTCTAAGGTCCCTTCACGACCTTTGGCCCAAAACCCTAGCTTGGTCAAGCACCTAACCCAAGCCAGTCACACCATGAGCCCATGGATACCCATTGGCCCCACATGCCAAGCCAAGACCGTACCTATCCCAAGATATCCAAGCCATGCGCCCATGGATACCCCTTGACCCCACATGCCAAGACAAAACCGCACCTAGCCCAAGATAGTCATGCCATACGCCCATGGCTACCCCTTGGCCCCACATGCCAAGCCAAAACCGCACCTATCCCAACCTAGTCACGCCATGTGCCCATGGATATCCCTTGTCCCCACATGCCAAGCCAAAACCCCACCTAGCCCAAGAAAGTCACGCCATGCGCCCATGGATACCCCTTGGCCCCACATGCCAAGCCAAACCAAACCTATCCAAGCTAGCTGCGCTATGCAAAACGCAGTTTGTCTTGGACCTAGCCATGCTAGTCACGTCATGCCAAGCCAAGCGCCCTCGCCTTGTCCCTAGCCATGCCATACGCCCATGCAGAACCCTTGGCCCCTCATGCCATTTCTAAACACACCCTAGCCATGCCACCCTATTGGCCCTCATTATGCGGCTGCCAAAACGAAGGCGTGCAACGATCAACGGTTTCCCCTCCTCTCAAGATGAAAAATCTCGATCGTCGAAGGTCAACATGCTAGCAAGTTCCCCGAGCTCAACTTGCCAAGCCACAACAACGTGTTACATGTTTTCCAAAAATATTCGAGACATCAACACAAACTGGGGGATCCTCTTTGGGTATTGGTTTGGCGGTTTACAGCGTGCGGCGTATACTACACCCTTCATAAGGAAGTGTCATAAGGGTGAGGAAGGGAAGTTATGTGGGAAACGTTCATGGGACATAAAGCCGTGCGTTAACAACTTTATGGAACATCAATTCCATAACAGTTTAATGCGTTAACTACTTTATGGAACATCAAGTCCATGCATACGGTTACCACCTCCTCCCATTTACTTCCCCACTCCTTAATGAGACCAGGGTACATTTCTACTTCGACTTGTATAAATAGGTCTTACTTATTTTTATTTGAACAACAAGTTCTTTCGGACAAGACAACACTTAGAAATACTTACTTAGCTCTCCACGTGAGCTCTCCTATATTTTCTGATAACAAGTCGTGGTTACCCAACTACTCTTCTAGAATCAACTATTCTGGTCTCACCACTTTCCTTGCTTCCCTCCCCAAAACCAACCCATTCTCCTCCGCTTTGTGACCGAAGCAAGTATGGAACGTCCATTTCTTGGTTTAGGCCGGACTTGTACAGATTGATCTCTCGAATCTAAAGTACTCCCTTGCAGTATATTATTTAGGGTTTAAACTGTTTATCGCCTTCACACCCGCAATTACCGAAATCAGAAGAAACTATTTTCACCTATAAACAATTGGCGGTTCGATCTTTCGGTTACAATGTCAATTTTCGAACGTTGATCTCGTTCTTCGACCCAGACGTCAAGATGGTAGAGGAAGATGATCCACTACGACTCATTTACCCGGCAGATCGATTATCAGTCATGACACGACAAGGGATGGCTTGGGAATTCCCAGAGGATAGAAGCAGTCGATCCGCCTAAGGATCAACGGCTCGGTTATCAGATGGCTCAGTAACGACTGGGGACTTTCCATGGCAGTGTTTCCCATAAAACTCGGTCTTACACCCGGAAGGTTCATTTTTCATTAGGAGACCTAAAAACCGAATAAATCTTACCTAGACAAACTACATGATTTGTTATTTCAAGTTTTCAAGACAATATGAATAGTTTACCCCATGTCATCTACCAACACACGGTTCTAAGGTCTTTCCTGGGATGTCTGTGTCCCTTTCAATCATAACCAAAACAATTAATTCCTAAATAATTCATTCCAAAAATAATAACCCAAAACCGTCAAGGTAGCATTTATCTATTAACCCGAGAAAACCCGAAAAATCAAAAACCAAAAACCAGGCGCCTCATTTGCCTTTCAAAAAAAAACTAAAGATAAGAAGTCCGAAAGATAGATATATATTCAAGAAAAGTTTTCCACAAACATCTTGCTCCTCTTGGCAAAGGCCTCCTTTGTGCTCTGGATAGCCTCCCTTTTCAATTTCAATTGCCGGCACAATATCTTGAATTCCGCTTCCTGCTTCTTCACCATGTCTGCGGATGGACCTTCGACTGTTTCGACTAGCAACCTTTCAACATCAGAGAGACCTTCAACGAAACAAGGAACCACTTCACCATTTTAAGGGATTTGCAACCCAGTTTTGCAACGGTACTATGTCTGCTGCTAAATTGATGTTGCTAATCTCCGTTGCAATAATTTAGCAACAACAATAATCTGTTGCTAATTTTGCAACCTCGACAGGTAGGTTGCGAATTGCAACAACGATTTTCTCAAGCGTGTGAAGCAGGTGTGCGGTCAGAACACTAGAGATGATAAACACACCCCAGTCAAACTCTGGTCAAGAGTTCTTCTTCTTTTTTCCACCCCTAATCCCAATCTTTCCTTATCATTCCCTTAATCCATTTTCTTATTTATTTTTTCTCCACCACAAACAGCGTATTCTCTCGACTCAGTCTCTCCTCTCCTCTCCTCTCCTCTCCATCTCCATCTCTACCTGCTCATCTGATCTTTTTATTCAGAAAGATTAGACCATACTCTATCATCGGTTTGAACTCTATAATCAGGTATAATCTTTGACATTTTTTTTAGGGTTTACAAATTTATATATCTAGGGTTTGAGTTCTTATTTTTGGGGTTCAGAGACTTTAATTCTAGGATTGAGAGATTTTGATTTAAGTTTATAGAATGTTAGGGTTCCGTTTAAGTTTATCGATTTTAGGTTTTAATCATTGATTCAGTTTTTCGATTTCGTTTGTGAATCTGAATCTTTCTGTAACAACACAAATATTTTGCAAGAACTATACTAGAAATTTTGAGCATGATCTACATGTGTGTGACATCAAGAGCAAGTGGCCTAATTGCTTTTTTCTTATACTTTCCCATATGGGTTTTAAAGAAAGCACTTTTGTTTCCCTGTTTTTGGTGCTCTGTGCTTACACAAAAGGGGATTTCTTCTTGTTTTAGAATCATGGGACTAATGACGTTAATCAATTTGGCTTATTTTATTTTATTATCCATTGAAAAATTGGGACTTTTTCAAACCAATGAGTGGGTAGTTATATTTTCATGTGAACCTGAGTGTTTTTCTCATAGAAATTTGAAATGTTTACAAAGTTAAATTTTATAATGATTTGTAAAGATCAAAAATGTCTACAGTCACTCAAGTTTTGAGTTCCTTCGTACTTCGAGTTTTCATTTCAAGTTTTCTAAACCAATCTCACACTGGATAAAGTACTTGAAACAAGCAGAGCAACTAGACTTGATCGTAAGTTAAGCATTCATTAGTTTTTGGAACTAATTAATATTCTGAACAGCCTTATCATTTAAACTCTTAAGCATATTTATGTTCATGCTTTACATTTATGTCAATGCTTCAACATCTATGGGTAGCATGTTGGTTTGATCCCATGTCATTTGAATAAATTTTGTGGTTCGTATATATCTGGGATATGGTTTACGACCTTCGCACTTTTTGCATAAATGAATAATTAGGTGGCGCAGTTTTTATTTTATTTTTTGTGTCTTACCTTGGGCGTGTACTGACTAGTTTGAAACCCCTTTGTTGTGTAAATATTAGTTCTTTAAAATCTGTCTCATATGTATATATAACTATCACATGGACTCCCAAGGCTGTGTTATTAAGTAATGGCTCTCTGTCATATATGTTTAGCTATATTTTAATGACTGCGAACCTATTTCATTTTACTGTCTATGTTGCAATGGATATCAGACCTTCTTGCTGGTATCTTTAACCACTTTTTTTTTTAACTGAGAAGAATAGTGTAGGTGTCGTAAAAGGCTTGTCTTGTGGCTAAACTTTTACTGCACAAGGGTTTCAGATGTCCCATTTAGGAGATTTAGTCTAGATAGTGATTCTTGATTTTTTTTTTTCCTCCTTACGGAAATGTATACTCCTCCATGTATTAACATTTTGTTTTATGTCTCTTCATTAGCCTGAATTTTTTGTACTGACCACTTTAGTTCCCTATGAAGATAGTGTCTAGCAAGAAAGAGATTGTCATTTACAAACTGGTAATGAATTAAGTCCTGAACTTTGATAAAGCCCAAATATTCTTACTAGAATTTGGATTTTTTGGAGACTTCTTACACAGTTTTGAATCTACTTACGGTATACTTAAATTTTGAGAACGAATTGTGTTGTTTACCATATCTACTATGTAGTTCTTGTGGTTATTTTTCTACGCTGCTCTTAGATTTGTGTAATTACTTTTGTTTTGTGTGATGCACCCGAGGGTTTGTCTCACTGATGGGTTAAAACCCAACCCATTTGGAGAGAAATTCTCTAGTCCATTACACTTTCGATTTCAGTTTTTCGATTTATTCAATTTCTTTCGGTTTTAGGGTTTCATATGTGAATATAATGCGATTTTATTTTTTCCATTTTAGGGTTTGTGAAGATTGAATAACTGAAGTACTTTGGAGATCTGAAGAACATTGAAGGTTTAGGAAGAACTAAGAAGGTATATCGAACTATGAAATTGTTTTGATTATTTTATATCATTTATCTGAAGTTTGATGATAATAGCATCTAAGTGAGCATGATAAAAATGGTCCTAGTGGTGAATCGCAAAAGCTACTTGTATATCATTCTCTTTGTTGAGAGGATGTTTCTGTCGTTAAACTAAGGGCTTCGGCAACCCTACCACTGGGACTCGGTTGAAGCTAAATGTTAGAATTGAAGTGGATATATCAAATTTTATGATATACACTTGAATTCTAACATGTAGCTTCAATTGAAAATAAAGTATATGATATCCAACTAGCTCTATTGTTTCGTTGTATTAATTTGTTGTTAGAAATGTACAATCGGGTTATAATTGAAGTAGATATGTCAATTTAATTTAATGGATTTATTATAGTTTTAAAAAATTATGGTGTATACATATCAAATTCATAGGTACATGTTATAATTGAACTAGATATCATATCACCAAATGCTGCTGATTTTACATACTGTCTGAATTTTAACATAGATACTGTCTTTAGGGTATGTCATCTATGGTTGATAAGGGTTGGATTAAATTTCCTTGTAAGTCTCCTCGGTACATAGAAGGTGTTAGGTCATTTATAGAGTTTGCTAATAGAAATGGTGGCGGAAATACCTTATTCTCATGCCCTTGTAATAGATCTAAGAATAGTAAAGGATTGGGGACACTTAGTGGAATTTCACTACATTTGCTCAAGTATGGTATTCTCTCTACATATACGACATGGCGTTTTCATGGGGATAACTTAGAAGTAAAAACACGGTCACATATGGATAACACTAGTAATGGCGAAGTAGCTGAGAATGTAAAAAATGTTAATGTAGATATGGCTGTTGATCCTGCTATAGGTGAGGGTGAAAATTTAAGAGATGTTGTTGAGGATATCTGTGCTGATATAGTAGATTACAATATTAGAATAGAAAGTGGCATTCATAATGATGATGGAACTAGGAAAAAGAAGAAATAAAACTTTCTATGATCGTGCAAAAGAACCGTTGTATCCGTCATGTCCTAAAGGAGTGACATCATTGTATGCTTCTATCAAGTTAAATCACATAAAGATACAATACGGGTTTTCTGATAATGGTATGACTGCACTCTTAGAGTTGATGAAGGAGTTGCTTCCCGAAGGTACATTGCTGCTAGTTTTGGATTTTTATTTGATAAAGAATGAAGTTTGCTATTTCGTACTTACATAAAGAATGAAGTTAGTTTAATTTGGAGTTTTATTTTAATTTGATTTCACTTCTTGGCATGTAGATTAATCCAGAGATGTGCAGATATGAAGTCATGTTAACTAGAACTGAAATGCACCTTGCTAAATCTGAAGCAATCAACTAACAGCTCTTGAATATACCAGGGAAAATTCAGTTCAACAAAAATTGAACTCGCCACCTGGTAGGACATTAATCTTGTTGTATGGACTTGCACCATATGTCTATTGATAGCAAGAGTAACAGAACCATATAACTAGTGATAGGGATGTTTGTGGATTTTAGGAAAACTAGGCATACATGTTTCATTGATTGTAGTTTGATACTCAATGAAATATTAGTTGTAGTCTATGTTGATATTTTACCTTATTTTGGTCTATTAGTTGTAGTCTATTTTGATATTTTACCTTATTGAGTTATTTCGTTCCCCTTCATTGTGAAGTTTCTGTCAAACATGAAAAATTCTTTCTTGGTGCTGCTTTGCACTGACCTAAGAGGTATAGATAATGAAAGTACTTTTTGATTTTCAAATGTTACTGCAGCGTGAATCTGTATGTCATTATAACTACAAACCCCATACACCACGATTGGTATAGAATTTATCCCCTCATAAGTACATGGATGTTACACATACTCATTTATTTTTTTATCTATTTGACAAATCCGTACTAGACATGCAAGTTTGTATTTCCTTAGTCATGAAGGACAACCATCTCACGCATTTGGTGGACGAGATTGCTAGTGTTTCATCTTTTAGGTTTTAGGAAGATTAAGTCCTTAGAGTGGTTGTAAAAATGAAATATATGTTGGCTTATGTTATGTACCCTAGACAGTGAAATTGATGCTTTTAAGCTACTTGTTAGTGTGAAGTATGTGGGTTCTTTTGATTTGATTATATAGCCTATTAGTCTTCGACTCAATCTTTATAAGCATACTGGAGATATGATTAGAAGAATTTGTGATGCTTTGTTCGCGGGTTAATTGAATGATGCTCATGAGATCAGAAAGGATGGAGAACAAAGCGGAAAAGCAGCAGTTATTAGGTCCCTTAACAACTGCAAGATTTGTAAGTTATAATGTAATATCTCCTTATAAAGATTTAAGTTAGAAAAACTTAGGAATTTCAGAACTTTATACAAACTGAACTTAAGAATTATATCTGTGGAATGCTGAACTATATCTGACATAGTTTGTATCAAATACTCAACCTTGTTAACTTTCAATTAAAGATTTGATCTTTCATAATGATGAATGTGGAAAGGAAAGTGAATGAATGTGTCATGGTTTGTATATCTGTGGAATGCTGAATATGGGGAACTGGGTTACTGCAGGGGGTAAATGTAGGGGAATGGATTTTGACCAGGTCAATGAAGACTTGACCTTTTTTTTTTGCTGTTGCAAATTTTTTGCAACGTCTTAATTCTGTTGCTAAATTAGAACCAGAACCAATAAATTAGAACCAGAACCAATAAAATTTAGTTTCGGGTGGGGGTATTCCTGTAATTAGCAATAGCTTAGCAACGACAGACTTCTGTTGTGAATGAACACGTTTGCAACGGTTTTTTCCGTTGCGAATCCCCGTTGCTGACCAAGAGTCGCAACAGAGCTTATGACGTTGCGAAAAACTGCAACACGCGGTTTTGCAACAGGGATCTGCCGTTGAAATCCTAGTCAACAACAGCCAGGGGCCGTTAATAATCTATAAAAATGGTGTAGTGAACGTTGAATTCGAAGCCCATGCACATGTCAGGATGGAACTTCCATCTCGAGATTACATCCTCAGAAACTGTAAGACCATTCACGTTGCACATCTCATCAATCGAATACAAGGCTTCCTCCACACGCTTGACCAACGCATGTCGACTAGTGATCTTCTTAGTCGTAGCAATGTGACCGTAGCTTTCCCAAATCTTGGTGTACAATTCGCATGTTTAGATGGCACGCTAAATCCACCAATCAACACATGACCTGGGAAAAGGGCCGGATACGGAGGATTGAAGGTGGCCCCTGCAACTGAATCAGCAACTGGCAGGAGATCCCTAACTACGATTTCGCCCCACGAAATGCTCTCCTCCACCTGAGTCACAACGGCGCCCTCGGGACGATGAATTGCCATGTCCAAATCACTAGATGGTGTAGTTTCCGCAGTAGGAAGTACGGTTATGTCTTTGCTTTTGTGGTCTTCCACTTCAAGATCATCCCCAGGAACGGTCTCCTCCTAAAAAAAAAATCAAAATTTAGTTTTACTGCAAAAAAAAAAAAAAGTGGGGAAAGAAAAAAAAATGGAGGGGCCTCACCGATTTAGTTTCAGACTGACTAGACGAAGATTCAACAATGCTATCGGAAGAATTTCTCTCGCTATCGCTAGACACAGAACTTTCATGCTTCTCGGATTCTTCATCACTATGGATAGGCTCGACAAAACCACTCTCTGTCTCGAAAAATTATGCTTTTTGACTGCTCGCGAGTTTGTAAAAGGCGTTCGTACTAATGAGAACCTGGACGGAATACAAGGACGCATTCTCAGAAAAGGAATAAAGATATAAACGTTCCAAGCTAAAGTTAAGAGGAGAGACGTACATACCCGCATATTGGATGAACTAAAAGTCGGTAAATATGTGGAGTATGACCGGAAACCTCCTACACGATTTTTAGACCTTCGCTCCTTCACCTGGGGACTTTCCTCTTCTGGACCGACATATTTTCTTTTAATTGAAGAAGTATCCCTCAACAACTGATGATTTGCTAAAACCTCGACAGAAGGCCTACCACGGGTATTCTCCACCACGGATTTTACAAATTCCTGGATGACAAGAATTCATCCTGCCAAAATGTGTTATATTTGGAAGTCGTTGATGGATTATGTTCCGTGAGAAAAGGAAGTCTTTTACCCGACACAAGAGCACTAGCATCGAGAACAGTCGACAACGGAATTTCTTGAACACCCGGCTGACGAACAAGTGGGACCCCTTGGTCAAAATCCATATGTCAAGCAGCCCTATTAACATTATAGGAAATCTCTTTGCAAGCTCCTCGGAAAAAAAAATGGCACGTAACCAGGCATGCAGCTAAGCATGAACACCATCTCTCTAACGCTCAGGCCCTTATCATCAAAAGGCAAAGACATGTTCGAGGCGGGAGCAAAGGTACTAACATGAGTTATGGATGCATGTAACGGAGCCCATGGACGAAAATTAACCGCATACAAGTTGTCAAGAAACCTAATCAGTTTTGGACCGGTTTTTCGGCGCCTGTTCAACCAACGCAGTATCCTAGAGCCACCCCAAGACTCGGGAAGTATGGCCAACGTTTTCGGGGCATACTTTTTGAAATGCTCCCATAACCATGCCTGGAGAAAGGCGGCATGAACATACGAATCCACCTTCATATGGCCGTTCGAGGCATGCATGTCCGAAACCAACTGATCCAGATGTGCGTACAGAGAACCAAGAAACAAACCACCGATAGGGAGAACGACGACCTTTGCCAATTTTATGGCAAACTTGATAAGTTCCTTCCTTATCTCTTTTTTTCCCAAGCCGTCATCAAAGATATCCCTGGATAGACAAAGACCTAAGAACGCTACGACATGAAGTAGGGTATTTTTCCTTCCGAAAGAATCCATTTGACTTCGCAACCAGGGTGGCGCGTATTTCTTCTTTATCTGCAGACAGCCTGACATTGGGGTTTCTAATTATAGGAAGATTCAGCAACACATCCACATTCTCCAAAGAAATAGTCATTTCGCCCCACCTGTATACGACCGTATGGGTGTCTGGACACCATATGGAAACGAAAGCGACCAATCCTGGAATGTCTTTCCTAATTTTAAGTATTGAGGAAGCCATAACAACATCAACAATCTATTCCCTGGTCAAATTGGTATTTACAGGATCCTGGTCCATCATGAATCGCACCCATTTCTGAAAGGAACGCAACGGACTTGCAGGGATTTTAAAGTCGATAGGAGAGTGTTTATGGGAGAAAATTACCTCTGCCAAATTTGGTAAATTCGATGGTGGAGAGACTAGTTTAAACCCTGAAACAAATGCGCTTCACGTGATCACTTTTTATTCGAGATATCAATCTGTACAACTCTGGCCTAAACCAAGAAGATGGCCGTTCCAGATTTGCTTCGGTCATAAAGTGGAGGAGAAGGGTTGATTTGGGGAGGATAGCGAAGAAGGGTGATGAGACCAGAGAGTTCTGGATAGGTAGTATCTCGACTTGTATCATAAGTGTAGAAGCTTGCTAGTGATGGAAGATTTTGAGAGATCTTGCAAAGTGGCTATCTGATAGTGTTGTATTTTTCCTGACCAAGACTTGTGTGTTTTGGAAGAATAGGAAACCTATTTATACAAGTGAGATTGAACATACCCTGGCCTCATTAAGGAATTGAGTAAATGTGTCAATTAAAAGAGAGGAGGTGGAAACCGTTGGCTTTATGGCGAAAAATGTTTTCACCATAAATTTCCTTATTTAATTGACCGCATTCACTCCTTGCACGCTTTTCTTTATTGCGAGCGTAGTGTACACTTCACGCTGTGACTGCCAAACCAAAACCCCAAGAAAGCATCCCCCAGTTTATGTTGATGTCTCGAGATTCGGGCGCAAGTGGCAATGCCAAAGTTTCTAGTGAAGTATCGCGTCATGTGCCAATGGCATGTGCGGGATGTCTTGACCGAAAGTTGTACTCTGAGTGCGGATGGCAATGCCAAAGTCGCTTGGTGGAGCATTTGGCATGTGCCAATGGAATGTGCGGAATGCCTTGGCCGCGATTTGTACTTTGAGTGCGGATGACAATGCCAAAGTCGCTTGGTGGAGCATTTGGCATGTGCGGAATTCCTTGGCCGCAAGTTACACTTTGAGTGCGAATGGAAATACCAAAGTCGCTAGTGGAGCATGTGTGGCATGTGCGGAATGCCTTGGAAATTGGCTAGCAGGTTGGGGATAAAAGTGGCTAGTGGTTGCCTGTTGGCATGTGCTAATGGCATGCACGACCACTTTGGCTAAGTCGTGGGTGCTACAATTGGATAGCGGCTTGGGATAGAAAGTGGCTAGTGGTAACGTGTTGGCATGTGCCAATGGCATGTACGACCACCTTGGCTAAGTCGCGGGCACTACAATTGGGCATCGGCTTAGAATAGAAAGTGGCTAGTGGTAACGTGTTGGCATGTGCCAATGGCACGTACAGCCACCTTGGCCAAGTCGCGGGCACTACATTTGGGTAGCGTCTTAGAGTAGAAAGTGGCTAGTGGTAACGTGTTGGCATGTGCTAATGGAACGTACATCCACCTTGTCCAAGTTGCAGGCGCTATAATTAGGTAGCGGCTTGGAATAGAAAGTGGATAGTGGTAACGTGTTGGCATGTGCCAATGGTACGTACATCCACCTTGGACAAGTCGCGGGAGCTACAATTGGGTAGCGGCTTGGATTGGCTAGTGGTAATGTGTTGGCATGTGCCAATGGCACGCATGGACACCTTTTCCAAGTCGCGGGCACTACAATTGGGTAGCGGCTTGGAATAAAAAGTGGCTAGTGGTAACGTGTTGGCATGTGCCAATGACACGTACGGCCACCTTGACCTAGTTGCACGATTTGCGAGCCTAGGACGCTATTTTTGGCATGTGCCAAACGGTATAACGACTTAGAAATTGGCTATTGGTGAATGTTGGCATGTTCCAATGGCACTCATGGCCAAGTGGACCTAGTTGCACGGTCTGCAAGCCTAGGGCGCTATTTTTGGCATGTGCCAAACGGTATAATGACTTAGAAATTGGCTAGTGGTGCGCGTTGGCATGTGCCAATGGCACGCACGGCCAAATTGACCTAGTTGAACGGTTTGCAAGCCTAGGGCGCTATTTTTGGCATGTACCAAATGGTATAACGGATTAGTTTGGCATGGTTGCCTGTGGGTGCAGTATGTGGTTTAGTTTTGGCGTCGTTTCCACGGTGCGCAATATGCGACTTGGTTTTGGCATCGTTGCCATGGTGCGCAGTATGCGGCTTGGTTTTGGCGTCGTTGCCATGGTGCGCAGTATGCGTCTTGGTTTTGGCGCCGTTTCCATGGTGCGCAGTATGCGGCTTGGTTTTGGCGCCGTTGGCATGGTGCGCAGTATGCGGCTTGGTTTTGGAATTAGGGTTTTGTGCCGAAAACCCTAATCTGGTATTTTGAAAAAAATACCCCCATTAATTATTGACACCTGAATTAAATTATCGTAGTTAATGTGTTGCTGGTAACACTAGGTCATGGGGTTTTACGATTTTACCCCTTATCTAAAATCCACCATCGACATTAAGTCCACTGCTTAGCTCGAAACAGGATCTTTGTTGCGAGGTAAGCATAAGATGGTGCCAAGACAAGATCTCAAAGAAAAACGGGAGATTTATCTGAACTTTTTTCTGAGATGCGGACTGGATTCGGAGTCCTCATCCTTGGAAGCTTTTCATGGAGCAGGAGGTTGGCACAATTTGGCGTAAATGGATGGCTGGGAAGCATTGAGCTGTTGGCGCGAGTTGAAAAACTGAGCGTGCGCTGGCGGGTGGGGCCGATGGGAGATAGACGTGATAGATGGTGCGACTTGGGAGACATTTACAGGTCGGCGCGATTGGTGGGACCGGCACAAAAGGAGCATGCTAGCTTGGGAGATACTGGCGCAAGGTTGAGAGGATGGTGTGGTGAGACCGGCGCAAAAAGAGCGTGCTTGGGAGGTATTGGCGCCGTTGATGGGGCTTGAGAGGCCGTTGGGAAGTTGGGCGCTTTTTTGGGCCAAAACTTTCCTTATACGCGCGGCTTTAGGAGAAAAGGAATCCTTTCCCATTGTGGAAACCGCTCACATATATATACATGAAGTCCTTTCTTTTATCTTGCGCTTTGTTCCTTCCTTCTTCTTTGCTAGCGGTAAAGTGATAAAGGAGAAACCGGCTACCCAGGTGTGTCTTCTAGTACTTTTCTTGTTTCCCTTTGTAGGTGCAAACCCTAGAAGTAGGTGCTTTTTCTTTCATAAGTCTTGCATTGATATTGCGCGTATGATTGGTTGGCGTGCTTCTTTTAGAGAATATTGTATGATTTGATTCCGTAGAAAATACTGAAGTAGGATATTGTATATGCACTTGAACCCGAGAAATATATTTCACATGAATCCCGAAGAACAATACTGTATGCGTGCTTTGTATGAACCCGAAAGAATTATTGTATATGAATCCCGAAGAAGAATACTGTATATGCTCTTCATATGAACCCGAAAGAATTATTGTATATGAATCCCGAAGAAGAATACTATATATGCTCTACATATGGACCCGAAAGAATTACTATATATGAATCACGAAGAAGAATACTATATATGCTCTTGAACCCAGAAAATATACTGCGCATATAATTTTGAACCCGAAGTAGGATACTGCATATGTATTTCGAAACCATGCTATTCACCATGTGTCAGGGATTTTTCTTCTTGTCGAGCGTGGTTATGTGTTTGGGAGATCATTTCATAATATCCCTGTTTTGTTTTGTGCAGATATCTTGTTGCTAAGCGAGAAAAAAAACTGACAAGATGTTACCTGAACAAGGCTCCGTTTCATCGAAAGATGTTGATAAATCGAAACCAAACATAGATGATGAGTTCTTTACCAAACCCTTTGGTCCTGCTCGGAGGAATCTTCCAGAATTCAAGCCAACTTTATTGACTGATGGTGAAAATGAAAAGAAGACCCACACAGTTCGGCCGGAGCATACCATACGGTTTTGTCTTCATAAAGGAGTTTATGCCTCTTCCAATATTGACTTCAAGATGTGTCAAAGGCCATTGCGTTCTTTTGATGTGTGGGTTGAATTTATGGTGGGTAGGGAGCATATAAATTTCAACTTGACTCGAGCGAGGATTATTAATGCCGTCAGAGCTTCAGTAAGTCTCCAGATTAGGAAAGATGTCATGGGATTGGTTGCTTTCCTCTCTAGGTGGTGCTCGAACACTAACACAATTATCTGTAGATGGGGCAAAATAGCTTTCACCTTGGAGAGCGTGGCTCTCTTGTTGAATTTTCCGGTAACCGGGGATATTAACATCCAATTATCCATAGATGAGAAGAAGATGCGAAATGACCTTGCTGCTAAGTTGGGAGATTTTGCCCGAAAAGATTCTACTGCAAAGTCGAAGGATTCCATCCGGAAAGAGAATTAAAGGTGATCTTACAGCTGGTGGATATCTCAATGGTTTCCGGAAGAGTTGGAGGCCATACAGAAGAGCAGCGATCTCCATGTTGCAGCATTTTTGGCCCTCTGGTTGTCTAGAGACATTCTTGACGATGGTTCCGGCAAGAAGGAGATAAGGGCAGAGATGCTACAAATTGCTGTGAAGTTGGAGAAAGGTGAAGTCCTCCCCATTGGTAGGTTATTCCTTGGCTCCTTTCACGCGCATCTGGATCACTTAGTCGCGAATATGCGAGTTTCGAATGGTTTCATGAAAGTGGATTCGTATGTGCACGTCATTTTTATGCAAGCGTGGATATGGGAGCATTTTGAAAAGTACGCTTTAAAGCCGTTGCCTACGATTTCTGCGAGTTGGGGTGGCTCTCGAATTCTTCGATAGGCGAATAAGAGTCCAAGGGTTGGTGTGAGCTTGGCTAGCTTTCTTGATAAATCACACGAGATCAATTTTCTCCCGTGGGAACTAGTTCATAGGTCCGTGACTCAAATTGATACTTTTGCTTCTGCTCCGGATGTGATTTTATCTTCAGATGACGACTTGAGCGTTGGTGAAAACTTGTTTATTCAAAGTTGCATCCCCGGTCACATGCCATCTTTCTTTAGAGGGACTTTCCAAATTTCTGAGTACAATATTGATCGCGCAGCTCTCCACATGGGTTTAAATCAGGGGGTGCCCCTTGCTTGCCGGATGGAGTTCATGCGAATTCATTACATGCTACTTTCGATGCCAGTGCCCTTGGGTCAGGTATCCGTCTTCCTTTTTTCCAATCGGAAAAAGATCCCTCGAAGACTTCTAATTACAACGAGTTCTGGTGCCATGAGCGTCTTATGATTCGCAAGTTCGTGGATGACGCGGTGGAGAATGTTCGTGGTAAGCCTTCCGAAGAGGTTTTGAAGAAGTACCCAATGTTGAGAGATTTCAAGCGAAAGTCGTCTGGCATTTCTGAAAGTCCCAAAGTGAAAGAAAAGAGGACGAAAAACCGTGCTGGTGGGTTTCAGACAGCTTCAAAGGATCCTCCTGCAGCCCTTGTGTCTTTCAGTTCTTCCAATAACCAGGTATGTGTCTCCTCTTTGCTGGTCTGTTTTCCAAATGTGTGAATTTCTGCTGAAGGTATGTGTCTCGTTTCTTCCAGGGCTTTGGTAGTGTTAATACTTTTGCTTCTCTTGCTCGCTGTCGGGAGACGGTAACTCCTTTGAGTAATTCTGGCAGTATCGAGCTTTCTCACAACGGTAATGCGCCAGATAAAGAAGAAAGTTCGGAAGGTGAAGGTGATTCTTCCGATAGCAGCGCTGGATCCCTTTCGGAAAGTGGCTTGGTAGGTTTCGCGCCTCTTTTTCTTCCTCCTCCCTTTGAAAACGTCTAACTCAAATCTTACAGGAGGAATCTGACTCGGGAGATAGATCTTAGGTGGAGACACATGAAAACTTTCCCTTGGTGACAACAACCGTCAGTGATGACTTGGAGATGAAAGTTGAAAATCCGCATTTAGTGACTGTGACCGCTGATGATGGCTTGGGGATGGAATTTAATCAATCACAAAGCATGAATACTGTTCGACCGGGAAATGATTCTCTGATTGCTGGCGCATATGCGGAAGGGAACCCTTCGCAGATTGCGGATCTGGTTGCAGGCGCCATTTTCGATCCTCCGTACTTGGTTCCTTACCCCGGTCACGTGTTGGTCGGCGGTTTCAGCGTGCTAGCCAAATATGAGGCATTGTATACCAAAATCTGGAAGAAGTATCAACACATGGATACAACCAGCAATATCACTAGTCATATTGCGTTGGTTAAACATATGGAAGAAGCTTTATCTTTTATTGAGGACATGTGCGGGGTGACTGGCCACACCGTTTCTGAAGACGTCATTGCTAACTGGGAGAACCACCGCGATGTGTGTATGGAGAAGGAATTCAATGCTTCGTGGTTCGTCGAAAATCTTGTTGAGATTCAAAATTTGAAGGATACAGTAGTCCAAATACCTTCTGCGGAGGAGATCACACGGCAAGAACCAGAAGCTGAGGAGTTGTCCAAGGTGTTAGCTATGAAGAGAGCGGCTATTGAAGATGTGAAGGACCATCTTTCTAAGAAGAGTAAACCGTTGCTGGACAACTTACCTTGAATGTTTCTCCTTTAGATTCCCTTTTGTTTATTTTGGGGAACACTTTGGGTGCTTGATTTCGGAGTCTGATTGATTTTGGTAGTTGGTTGATGTTTTTTTTTTTTTTTTTTTTTTTGAGATGTTGGATTATTTTCTAGGATGAATGATTTTAATATATAACTTTGATTATGCCTTGCGAAGGGAATATTGTTTTTATGAAAGTGTGTTCTAGCAATCACACAAGAAGTAATGGTATGATGGTTTTACTGAAAACCCAAAAACAGATCAGATATCTTGCCCGGGCTAGACTTACTTGATGTATGGATCTTTCGTCGCAAATATGCCTATTTTCGTATAAGAAGCGGTTTTGCCGGCAACTTTGCCAGTAATTCCCCAATTGCTGGTAACAGTTTTTTGCTGAAAAAGCCACCATCCAGTCCCCAAATCGGAGTCCCTAGTTTCCCGTGTAGTTTTTACGGCTGGCAACTCGGTTGTCTGGTAGTTGAGTCGCAGATCTCCAAACCGATTGGCTGCTTCTTCTGTTGGTGCTTGTATCAAGACGCGAGATCGATTTCTAGGAGTATATATTATAACCGAGAGATTGAAACTCCCGCTGTGGTTGCAAATTGTTTATGGGAGAAAATCGCCTCTGCCGAATTTGGTAAATTCGATGGTGGAGAGACTGGTTTAAACCCTTAAACAAATGTGTTCCACATGAGCATGAAGCTTTGAGAGAGCTTGCTAAGTGGGTTATCGGTAATGTTGTATTTTGCCCAACCAAGACTTGTGTATTTTGGCAGAATAGGTGAAACCTATTTATACAAGTGAGATTGAACGTACCCTGACCTCATTAAGGAATTGAGTAAATGTGTCAATTAAAACAGAGGAGGTGGAAACCGTTGGCTTTATAATTGACCGTATCCATTCTTTGCACACCTTGCTTTATTGCGATTTAGTGTATGATGCAGCTAGTGGATCTGCCAAACCAAAACCCAAGCCAGGCATCCCTAGTTTGTGTTGATGTCTCGAGAGTCGGGCGCAAGTGGCAATGCCAAATTTGCTAGTGAAGTGTCGCGGCATGTGCCAATGCCATGTGCGGGATGTCTTGACCGCAAGTTGTACTCTGAGTGCAGATGGCAATGCCAAAGTCGCTTGGTGGAGAATTTGGTATGTACCAATGGCATGTGCGGAATTCCTTGTCCGCGATTTGTACTTTGAGTGCGGATGGCAATGCCAAAGTCGCTAGATAGAGCATTTGGCATGTCCCAATGGCATGTGCGGAATGCCTTGGCCGCAAGTTGCACATTGAGTGCGAATGGAAATGCCAAAGTCGCTAGTGGAGCATGTGTGGAATGTGCCAATGGAATGTGCAGAATGCCTTGGAAATTGGCTAGCAGGTTAGGGACAAAAGTGCCTAGTGGTTGCATGTTGGCACGGCCACTTTGGCCAAGTCGCGGGCGCTACAATTGGATAGCGGCTTGGGATAAAAGTGGCTAGTGGTAACGTGTTGGCATGTGCCAATGGCACATACGACCACCTTGGCCAATTCGCGGGCGCTACAATTGGGTAGCAGCTTGGGATAGAAAGTGGCTAGTGGTAACGTGTTGGCATGTGCCAATGGCACGTACATCCACCTTGGCCAAGTCGCGAGCGCTACAATTGGGTAGCTTGATTGAAGTAGAAAATGGCTGGTGGTAACGTGTTGGCATGTGCCAATGGCACGTACATCCACCTTGGCCAAGTCGCGGGCTCTACAATTGGGTAGCGGCTTGGAATAGAAAGTGGATAGTGTTAACGTGTTGGCATGTGCCAATGGCACGTACAACCACCTTGTCCAAGTCGCGGGCGCTACAATTGGGTAGCGTCTTGGAGTGGATAGGTAACGTGTTGGCATGTGACAATGGCACGCATGGCCACCTTGGCCAAGTTACGGGCGCTACAATTGGGTAGCGGCTTGGAATAGAAAGTGGCTAGTGTTAACGTGTTGGCATGTGCCAATGGCACGTACGGCCACCTTGACCTAGTTTCACGATTTGCGAGCCTAGGGCACTATTTTTGGCATGTGCCAAATGGTATAGCGACTTAGAAATTGGATAGTGGTGCGTGTTGGCATGTGTCAATGGCACGCACGGACATGATGACCTAGTTGCACGGTTTGAAAGCCTAGGGTGCTATTTTTGGCATGTGCCAAACGGTATAGCGACTTAGAAATTTTCTAGTGGTCCGTGTTGGCATGTGCCAATGGCACGCACGGCCAAGTTGACCTAGTTGCCAAATTTAAAGTTTAGGGGCGCTATTTTTGCAGCATGTGCCAACGGTATAGCTACTAGTTTGGCATGGTTTTTCGTGGGTGATGTGGTTTGGTTTTGGAGTCGTTGCCATGGTGCACAATATATGGATTGGTTTTTACGTCGTTGCCATGGAGCGCAAAGATGCGGCTTGGTTTTGGCGTCGTTGCCATGAAAAGGAAAAGATGCGACTTGGTTTTGGTGTCATTGCCATTGTGCTAAAGATATGCTTGGTTTTTTGGCGCGCCATTTCCATGGTGCGCGAAGATGCGGCTTGGTTTTGATTAAGGTTCTGTGGTCGAAAACCCTAATCGTATTTTGAAAAAATACCCCATTAATTATTGACACCTGAATTAAATGCTCGTAGTTAATGTGTTGTTGGTAACACTAGGTCATGGGGTTTTACGATTTTACCCTTTATCTAAAATCTACCATCGACAGAGAGGCATGATATTCTTTCCTCTGGAGGAAAAACTTTATTACGCCTCTTGGCCGAACCGATCGATCCTCTCCTTCACTCTCCGAACCGGTTAGGAGGATCGGTATGTATTGGGGATGGTTTATCCTAACCTTGGCCGAGGTCGTGAAGAACTCATCATCTATGTTTGGTTTGGAATTACTCACATCCTTCGGTACCACGGAAACTGTTGACATTTTAATAAAATTTTCTTACGTCGTTTTTCACCGCTTAGATAACTACAAAGGAACAAGAGGAGCGGTAATTATTACATAAAGCATGTAGAAATTATTTTTATCAGACACAAGGGAGCCGCCCTGGGCACAAACCGACTGGTTTCAAGACTCTACATCACCACTACACGTAGCCTGGGAACTCGCTCTCGGCTAGATAGATGTACCCATCAAACAAACAAAAAAGGGGGGGATCATGCACACGGCTACACCAAAGCAAGGAGAAAAAAAACCCTAAAAAGCTAGGTTTTCGTGAGAAGACATGGAAATTACTATCACATGCCTACCTTGCACAGTGAGTAGGGGTGGTCAACATTTCTATGGTATCCATGCCTAAGTGTTACTACAAGCTATGGAAAAAAATACCTAAGATTCACGCTAACATTTCTACAAGGTCATGAAGAGGTACGCCTACAACTAGGGTTTACACCATTCAGTTAAAAAACTAGTTAAAGAGAAGTGTTGAAGGCGTTTTAAAGATTAGCTCGTCCGCTCGTTTAGCTACTGCCGGGGCACGGCTGGGAGGAATAAATAGGCGTGAAACAAAAGATAGGCCGCCCCCCCTTTTTATATATACATGGTACGTGGGATATTGAACAAAGAAAGGATTTCCTATTTTGAGACAAGAAGGGAAAAGAGGAAACCGGTCCCGAGAAGGCCAATTTCCATGTCCAAGACCACCACACCATACCACTTGCCCCACCACGCTCTAGTGTCACACTTTCTAAACTCACCAAGAATTTTCTTCACAAAGTGTAACCCGCAAAAGACAATGGTCTTGTGAATCGAACTTCACCACTAACACTTCGCTTTATAGTTTGCACCCATGCAAACAAACAACACACGTCAAACAATCAGCTTTAATTTTTACGCCTCTTCTTTCACTTTATAAAACTCATCAAATGCACCCCATAATGCACCCAATTCATGCCATAATTTACAACAACAATCAGCCAACCAAGAACACTTAGAACATGACACAATCAACTCTTTTTATTGCATCAAAGGGAAGAATACAAAACTTCTGGCCCACTGGGATTTTACATGCATTTTGTTCACCCCTCAACCAAGTCTAAATCTTACAAAAATCCTCCTATTCACTCCACATATGCAAACTTCACTCACATATGTTAGGCTAACTCACACAAAGTTAGCTTAACCTTCGCTTACGTAAAGCAGTTTCCTGAATTTCCTGTATGCCTAGACTATTTATACAGCAGCTTTGCTTTATAAACCGGTGCATAACATGTTAGACACGCTAGAGACAGCTATCCTGCTCCTGGGAGCTTATAACTGCCAACTACTATGCTAATCCGCTTTTCCTTTAACTTGCGCCCAATCGTCCAACACCTATTCTTTGGCAGTTAAAACTCTTCTCCCACTATTATAAATCCCTTTATAACCGCCTCTTCATCATGTCATTGGTATGCTTTGAAGCTTTAACCAAATTGTAACCGCTACTTGAGCCTTATTACCACTTGTCTTGGCCTCATCGATTTCTTTGTGCCAACGTACATCCCTCTTGGCCCTTCGCATTTTTATTACTCTAAGTTAATGTACGTATTAATTTTAGGATTTACTTGTCGAGGACAACTCCTTAAGCTCACTTAGTTACTTCAGCGTCATGATATGCTTCACTTTGCCAATTAGCTTGACAATGCTAATGCAACTGCATTGCTAACTTTGTTTGCATTGCTCAAGCTTTGCACACTTTCTAACTAATGCCATAGACCAACTCTTGATCTATTCTACCTTCTTTGCATCATCCTTGAGTCGGATCTAACTCAATTTACCATTGATATGCTTTAATGCTAAACATCACATGTTGCATCTTGTCACTTTGGCTTGCCTTCTCCTAATTTAAGCTTCATTGTGTTTCCCAATAAAGCTCATTCTTTATCCAATATCTTTACAGTGTAGTGCCACTTTTGTGCTTCTTCATTGGCCCTGTAGGTCATGTCATTATCGGCACTTTCAACGGTCTATATAGTGACCGTCATTATGGCTTCAATACACCATTAACGGAATCGATATTGGTTCTAACTCTATAACGCCATCATTATGCGCGTCACTTGCAAAGACCACAATAGACCTTCCCACTTAATCGTCTAATGTCCTCTTTATTGAACGCAACTAAGTATACTCAACATACTTGTTCTTCGGCCTTGTACACTTCTGAGCCACTCAGAATTCAGCAAACTTATTTAGCATTCTCTTGCCAAAACTTTTTTGCCTAGTACCATGCCACCACTTAGATTTAATGCTTGCTACTGATCCTACTGATCAGGATCAGTTGTTTTCATCATGCATAATACCCAACTCCCACTACAAATCGTATATCAACACCAAATGCAATTTCGAAATTTCTTCTGCCAATTCCCTGAATTGTGATTGATTTTCGCATGAATCATTTGCTTCTAAGGTAATGCGACCGAGGATTCCTCTCAATTTGATCATCATGATCATTGCCATCGCTTTTGAATACTTTGCTCTTTAATCTCACTTAACGATGTTGACTTATAAACGGCTTAGCTTCATTTTCAATCAATTTTGTTAGAACTTTTCCGTTGAACCTGTTCTCCGCGCTCTTCATTAAGCACGCTATAAAGTGAATAGGAGTCTTTTCGTGATTAGACACCTGGATTCAACACTTCATGCTCGCAAAACTCTGGACATGCAAACAACATTCAAGAACCTCATTTCTATGAATGTGGCCACCAAGTATAAACTCCATATTTATGCCATTTTGCATACCCGAACTGAAATGGTAAGTTTTCTTTGCTTAACTTCCATGCAAAAAAACTATTGAGTTGCATAGCCCCTTTAAAACTGTGACTAACTATCTCTTTGGACATATCATTAGCTAACCCTTTAGATGTCCATATGCTATGCCTTCAAATATTATGTCTCCCAAATACTTCTTTGAATCGCATTCGAATTTCCCTGGAAAGTGTGTTTTTCAAGGCGAGTTCTACCCAATTAACTCATGCTTTCCGGATGATTTACTTGCTGCATTTCTTGTAACTGCCTTCCACGATCCGCCGCCATGCTATTCTTCAATTCCCAAACAGCAACATCACTTTTTCCACCAACTAGACCCTTGTCCTATGCTTTTGCTTATTAGATTTCAACTTGTCTTTCTTATTGCATACGTTAGGCTAAGTATGCTACTTGTAGCATCTTTCCCATGAACTAGCATTACATCGAATAAAGAGGCAATGCTTATAAACTTAAAACACCCTCGCTCATTACCTGCTTCTTACACAACAAGACCATGTACCATTACATGATTGATCATCAACCCATCTCTTCTCGAAAGTTAAAACTTCATTAACAAAGAAACTTATTACACCAGCAAAGTATGTACAAACTTGAAGACTCCTAACAAAGTCTTACAACCAAACTCTATACACAGTTTATATCAATCAACAACCAAAGCTACATAGAACAAGGCCAAGAACACTCTTTGTTCGCATCAAAGTGTCACCAATGGAGACAAGAATATTTACTCTTGTTCTTAGGTTTTTTTCTTTGTCGAAGTGAGCGACAACTCTCTGTCATGTGGTTCTTCCTTGAACCATCACTTGGCCTCCATGAGTCTTGCTAGAATGACCCCTATAGTCATTCCCCTAAATCGATAAATTGTTATGCTGATGGATAGTCTAGCTGTTTAAACCTTGTAAATGAAACATCCCCTATACTCGAGCAAAGGGAATAATTCATCTTCCTTCGGTTCATGCTTGCGCCATCGCCTAAGTATTTTTCCTTCCTTTGGCTTCACCTTCACAGCTTTGCACACTTCTCTACTGCTAGAACTATTAAGCCCCCTTACCACCGGAATAGCCATCTCTGGATACTCGGATTTTGCGCTCTTTAGTTCAGCAATTACACTGAACTTGCGCTCGTAGGAAATTGGAACATCTGATCTTTTCACTCATGCTAATGATTAAAAATTCAATGCAAGAATTTTCAGCATAGGTATGTGGTACTCGCTATTTTATCCCACGTAAACTTTGCATACCAAGCACTATTGTCATAACTGATATCCAGCCTTCTTTCATGTCATCCCATGACATGTAGATTGCATAACCATCTATCCGCCCATCTTTTGCATCATGTCCTTCACTAAACTCAGATCACCACCAAGGTAATGCCACGTGAAAGTTACTTTTTGTTCTTCCCTAGTTCCATTCGCTTCAAAGCATGTCTCAACGCTCACAAGAAATTCTTAATTTCTTACATTTCTTGGAACCTACGTAAATTCTTGCTCGGAGACTCGATTTGATCTTTTTCTCCATGCACGTTTGCCCTCAAACATGCCGCGCATCGACAACTCAGAATTTCGCCACTTTCTCCTCCCATATTTGCTTCATGGATTGTTAGTATGGTCTTTATGTCACCAATTACACCTTCATCCGAAATACCACTGCATTGGTTTCGGCACCAACAAGGCTGCATCGACACCTTGTCCTCGACTAAACCAACTCCCTTTTCGCCAAATTCTTCTTTTAAACCAATCATGTTCTCCTTCCAAGTAGTCTAGCCACTCCTTATCTTCTAAATAAGAGGATTACAAGGGATATCAAAATTTCATGTCTATGAGATAAAATCATCAAGATTATTTCATACTCCTCAAGTTGATCAAACGACGCTGTAGTTTCTTCAAGCGATCATCATGCTATTAGGAACTCATTTCTAATTAAATATTCCTAAAATAATGCCACTTACTTGCTCATGGAAAATATCTTTATTGGAAAGAATCAATAGTGTATTATCCAACAAATACACATGAATCAGGCACCAAACATACCGATACATCTAAATCGCGGCACCTTCAAACTACCAAGAATTTTCATGAAAGTAAACCCGGCAGCACAATGGTCCTTGGTGGAATCTAATCACCACCTTCCTCACTTAGTCGGCATAAGTTTAACTTCATGCAAACATCCAACACATCAAAATAATCAGCTGAAGTATTTACACCTTTTTCTACTTCTCAAACTCATAAATGCACCCCATAATGCACCCTATTCATGCCATACTTTACCAACAACAATCACCAACCAAGAACACTTAGAACATGACACAATCAACTCTCTTTTATCGGATCAAAGCGGTTAAATACAAACTTGCCCACTTGGGGATTTCAACATAGACCTGCTCACCTGAACCAAGTCTAAGCTCACAGGTGTAAAACTCTTCCTTCCACTCACATACGCACTCCATAATTTCACATAGCGTTATGCTAACTCTCACATAGGCTGATTTTCGCTAATAGGATAGGATGCCGACTTACCATGCCTTAGGACTATTTATGTCGCAGCCTTCGCTTGGCCAAAACCGGCGCATAACCAGCGCCACATCGTTGCAGGACAACCATTCTGTCCGTGGAGCAAGCTTTCATAACCATTTAACTACTATGCCAATCGGGCTACTAGCCTTTTAGCTCATGCTTTCTAATCGCTCCAACACCTGCCTTCTGGCGCTTAAAACTTCTTTTCCCAACGCATTATAAACCTTTATAACCACTCCTTCATCACGTCATTGGCATGCTTTTGAAGCTCGTAACCAACTTGTAACCGTCACTTGAGCCTTATTGCTCGCTACCTTGTCTTGGCTTCGTCGACTTCATTTTTGTGCCAACGCATAACCCTTGGCCCTCGATTTTTATTACTCTAAGTTAATTCACTGACACACTCTTTAGCTTTACTTGTCGAGGCTAACTCCTTAAGCTCACTTAGTTACTTCTCATGCATCACATATGCTTTACTTCGCCACTATTTAATAATAGTAATGCAACTTGTATTACAACTTGTTTGCATTGTCTAAGCTTTGGCCAAATTCTTTAACCAATGCCATAGACCAACTCTTTTTGATCTATTCTACACTTCAGATCATCCTTGAATTTGCGCCACCTACTCCACGGATATGCTCAATGCCAACATCACATGTTGCATCTCTACTTTGGTTTTGCTTGTTTTCCTTAATGGTCATTACCAATACCGCTTTTTCTATTCCTTATCAAATATCTTTCGCATAACGTAGCCACCTGTGCTTCCATTTGCCCGTAGTGTCATGTCATTATCGACACTTAACGGCTCATACAGATATCGCTATTATGGCTTCAC
>JAJJWX010004819.1:0-15538 GCA_023529315.1 Papaver bracteatum
TGTTAACAAAACACATTCACAAGGCATGTGTTAAGCTCATCCCTTAAAAAGTTAAGGGGATACCTCATTTGTTGGGCCATAAGGCAGTGACCCCAACACTATGTACAGGAACTGCAACCCACGTGCAGCAACCAGTCCGTTTAGTAAGAGCTCAAAATTGCTCAATTTGCTAACAGCATCTACATAGCTTAATCAGATGTTAGTTGCTATGATTCTGAGTATCTCAAACTGTGCTGTGACAATGATAGTCATTGATCACCTAATGGTCAGACCTCTAGCATCAACAAATTGGCTACAATGGTTACTATGGTTTCATCAAGTGCGCATTTAATATGTTCAAATAATTGAGTCTTAAGCCACCATAAAGGAGCCAGAAATACGACGAGCAGATTAATAGAACTAAATTTGTACCTGATAATAATCCTTTTCATATACGCTTATACATGTATACCTATCTATGTGCATATACGACCAGAACAAATGCTATATCCGAACTGAGGATATGTAATTACTCAACTCTCTACAAAAAAGACCCTTCCACACACAGACTTACACAATTTATGAGAGAAGCTAACTAATGTCACGTCTCTTACAACACCGATTATTGCTAGTGAACATAAAATGAGATCTAATCCTTCCCCAAGCATATAAAAACCTAATCTCGAATCAATGTTGTTAATCGCTGCACCCCATGACCATTAACTATTACTGCATTATAAATAAAGCGTAAAATTTAAAAATTCGCATAGACACCAACAACATTTGTCAAATGCGATAGAAGAATTCAAAGTTCAGGGACCTATACCTTGATGTCATCCAGTGGCCCAATACACCAGGTAGCCTCACAACCATTTGTCCCTTGAATACTTGGGTAACATCACATTCACAGGACTTTGTTATAATTTGTGTCGATTGCATTCTTCGTCCGAGCTAATGCTGTACCATATTATCATAATCAATCTAGCTATACTTTTGATAGATCTTTTGCACCTCCTTGTAAAAATCAATTTTGATCCGCATTTTCTACACACAAAAACAGAAATAAAATTAGATAAAATCCATTTGAAATAACTGATTCACAGGAGTTCTCCTAAGAGAATAATGACTGATGAAAAGGCACTGTGAACACTAATGCTGTCTGAAAAATTCATCTATAAGAGGGTCACCTTGGAGTAGAGTCTGAAAATTCATTTAATACTTGCAAATGCTTTTGATGACATAAAAGCTGCTCTCAGTAGCTTCTGTTGGTATAGTTTCCCCAAATTATAACTCCACATAGTAGCTTCATTAGTTCAGAATCATGAAGCTTTAATTTTGCACAAAATTAAACATAGTATCAGGGAATATTGCACAAAAGATACCATGAAGCTTCTAACATTCAAAAGTGCCATCCGGAGGCTCAGGGCTCTGCATCCATCTTAGAGATTGTTTTTATACTTCTCCACCAGAAATTCGCTCTACGAGCTGCATTGGATCGCTTGAGATAGCGGTAGAGATTATGAGTAGTAAATTAAAAGAGAGACGAAATCAATTAAAATTAGCCATTAGATCTGAAAACTGACTGATATTAGTACTACTTTGATTCTGATTTAGAAACACCATCAACCAGAAGCAAGAGGTATGGACTGATTTGGAACCGGATTCACCATAAAATTTGGAATCGAATTCTCCACCATCAGATTTGGAATTCGGATTAAATTGTTTAATTTGTTTCATACATACAGTAAATCAGACATTTTATGAAAACCTAATTTCCGATTGCGCTCATACCCAATACCCAAATGCTTGCACTCTCTCCAAGGTATATGAAAAACAAAACCCTTGTAACCCATTGATTCAGTGGTGATGGTTGTGGTGGTGGTGATCAGTGAAGAAGATGGTGAATGGAAGAAGGTAGGAGGATCGTAATCTATGCGCCGCCCTAAATGGTAGTAGGAGATACTGCTTGGTGTAGTTTTTCTACTGAAAGTGAAAACCCTACGCCTTATAAACAATACTAAATGGCCCATGAAAGGAGGCACCGGATTCAGCCCACAAGTGGGTGTTGTCAAAGTATATAGCCCGCCTTGGTAAATAAGTTATTTACCTCCCCAAGCTAATTCTACCACTTCAACCAAGTAAATTTTTTCTTCAACCAAATGGTAGACAAATTTGAACCAGTAACATTAAGTTATTGGCATATAAATATGTGAATTCTAAATTACTATGTCACAGGTTTACGGCACCAAATTAGTAATTCTTCAGACACCAGTTTAGGTACTGAATACAGTTATGCATCACCAGTTTTATCGCAAGATATTTGAGACAACACCAATTCTAATATTAGGATCCCCTTTTGTTCGGAAGAACTCAAATTTTACTGAGAGAACTATTCCAGGATTTCAAGTTTAGTATAACTGTATAAGTGTTCTTATATTACCTGGTACTTGCAATGGCACCAATCAGTGACGTTAACTTATTATGACAAAAAGAGATCAAATAAATATGATGTATGCCCCCAAATATTTTCTGGTCTGCTTACATATATGTATGTATGTATACGTGAGTAACTTATGAAACAATTGATTAGGATTCAAAAAATAAAATCCAAAATCTTACAAGAAGAAAGAGTAGGCTGTTAATGGTTAGGACTTTCTATAATTCATCTTCTTATGTATTTTCATGATCAATCCACCCTGTCAATACAAACAAAGGACGGTCTTTTCCTACGGCATTGACAAGCACCTAGCACAGGACCCAGTAGGATTTTCTCGCAACTTGTACTCTTCAGCACAAACCATTGCCATTTCCAAGTTTTTCTTGCAACCACTGTTCTTTTTTTAACTGGAAATGGATACTTGGTCTCTTCTATTCTCATCTTGACCTCCTTATTCTTAGGTTTACTTCCAGTGGGTTCCGTACATAGCAACTGCAATTGATGTCCATGCAACTAAGTTTCTTGAATTTTTCCTCTAGACACAAGGAAAGAAGAAATATCAGGTTAACATAATTCTTGTCAAGAAAAAAACAATGATCTTTTAGTAAGTTACATTGGAAACAAAGGTGAAAAGAAAACCTTACAGATGCAACAGGAAAGAATCATACAAATACAAGTATTTCCGCTGTAACGAACGAGGGCTATGCAGAATCCATAATAAAATGCCATATACGATTTGTCGTCCAAATTACACCAATACGATTTAGGACCGCCTCAAATGACTCGGAGACAAGTTTGGTGTAATTGCTATTAATGGCCTGTGGAGACAAGTTTCACTAGGCCTAGATGGAAATATATAACTATGTTCATATCTCTACTGGTACAGACAAATGCTGTTGCAGGATTACTAGTTGCAAAGCTTAATCACAATCAAATCCTAGCATGTTATGGATGCATTACAAGCTACCACTAGTTGCTCAATTAGTACCATTTCACTATGGGCTATGCACAACATACAACAGTGAAATGGCTATTAAGTGAAGCAATCAGAGGTGCCCAAAGGTTTTAAGCACCTTGTTATTATATTGCTTATCAGGAGAGTCATCATTACTAATAAATAATTTTAGGTGTCACATAAACTAAAAATAATCTTGGACCTGACAACCAGAATAATATTGTTTTTAGACCTGCGCCTAAGTTTCTTAGACCCAAAATCCCCACAATTTACCCCATAAAGTTTCCTTAGTGGCCCAACGTATGCCATGTAAACAAACTGTAAGGCCCAGTCCACTCATCTCTCTTTATATTTACCCTAGCCATTGCACCTTGCTGCCATATAATATCATTACCTGTAATTGAAACCTGTCCTAACATACATCTAGCCATTCTTGAGCCAACGCAAACAATCCATCTCTATACACTTCAGCATCACCTAACTGAACTCCATTCATTCACCATATCAAGCACCATTCTTCTCAACATCACTACCGGTTGACTTCACCGGTTATCATTTCCATTCTAACACCACAAATCACCAATATTTGACAAGCGATCCGGGCCACCTCCTTTGTATGCCCGCCCCAGATAATTGAACATGTTACGTGAGGATAAACAGAATTGAACCGAACTAAAAAGAATGTGATCAAATGAGAAATAACAATAAAAAGTCATCATAGCAAGCAAAATGTTTTAACATAAGCGGTGAAGGACACGATTGGTAAATGTACTATCTGCTAATGGTTGAGAACCAATGTAGTGAGCGAATTCTCAATAGAAACAATAAATCTAGCAGCCATCATAAGCTTCTTCCATGTCTTTCCAAGGTTGATAATGTAAATACTTGACAATCAATCACAAACCCATTAACAATTCATATATCAAACATATACAACTAACACCAATATCATCAATAACCCAATACAACACCTCATATGAAATAAACAACATATACCCAAGACTACAAGCCACGGAAAAGTTTGCAGGAAGAATTAGCATATCGAGGACGTAAAAATGAAGAGCAAATAAAACGACAACAAAAGGCTTAAACCCGAATAATCCTCCTAACGGTTCATTAACTACAATTCATTAGTGAAAATATTCATTCTGCTATGAGAATAATAGAGGCGTGCAATATTGAGATAAGAAAAACCCCAAACATCTTTTAACTACATACTAATTGAAACAAAACTAGCTCATAAGTGAATAAAAGGGTTTGATATAGCCCCTGACTAAATGAGAAAATAGGCGGCAAAAATATAAGATCTACAAATTCCACCACCAACCAGGGCATGACTTAAGCATGATGGTGGGTTCAACTAGTGCAACCATGGCTCCCAAGCTACCTCTCCTCCTTCCACGGGAACTCCTGTGAATGGTAAACAGATAGAAGTAAGAATCCATAGTAATATCCCACTTCTCTTCTGAATCCATATTAATATCCCACTCCTGTGAATGGTAAACTAGCTCAACCAAAATGGTGGAACAACAATAATTAAAAAAGTAATTTAGATATAAGGAACAAGGATGAGGTTATAAATTACCTGCATCTGAAGCTAGGTAAAGAGATTCCATAGTAATATCCCACTTCTCTTCTGATATAAACTGATGCGTATGGGCTCCATATTGGATGCTTTTCATTTCATGGGGATCAAGCTTACTCAAGAGAGGAGTGTCATTAATGGGTCCTAGTGCAATCCCATTAACTCTTATATCATAATCAAAGTGCCCACTCCAAGGCCAATGAACTTTCCATGGCATCAATAGTTCCCTATTCAAAGAAAAAGACGAAATTTCATCACCTTAATCATTTCTACATTAGATGCAATCGAAGTTTACTAAAAATGAAATACTACATTGTTTCCAACCTTAGTCAGAGACACATGAATTTGATACCAAATTGCCGATAACTATAAAGGCCTCCAAACAATGAAATTAAAAAAAACATGTCGCTACCATGTATCAACTACGGGTCCAACCATCCATACACACAGAAAGAGAAAAATAAAAGAAAATGTGAACCTTCTTTGAAGTCATTAGGTGATAAACCCTCAAAGAAGCACAAGAAAATTTCCAACTACAACATTAACAAGAATGTCTTTCCTCCCAAAATGTTGAAGAGAAGAGTTGCATTGACAACTCGTTATGTTGCGTTCTTGCGTAACATCTCCTACAAACCTAATTGCTAGAAACCATAAACATTGAATTGATAAATCTCAAATGTGAGTCAAAAGTCCAATTACTAGTCAACTATTACTACAAAAATCAATTGCTCAAATGTCACACACACTAGCAAGTAACAAAAAAAAAAAGTAAAGGTAATTTTATTGATAATGAAGTTGGATTCAGTGAAAACCCACCAAATAACAAGAGCATGGATTAAAAAATTAGGGAATACGGGTTCGTAATCATATAAAAATCATTTCATTTCATTTCTACAAATTTAATTCAAAACCTAGAACAAAGAACTATGAAATTTCATTTCATCAAAATCAATTCAACTTCTTAGTACAAGAGAACCCGAATTCAATAATAAACTCGTACATCCAAAAATGAATCAAAACCCTTATCTAACAAATCACTTAATCAATTTTTAGAAAGAAAAAAAATGAAAACACAAAAAATCATAAACATGTCTGGTGAATTAACCTTAGGAGATTGTGATTCAAGCAGATTGTCATCCAATATCCCTTTTCTTCTTCTATTTCAAACAATTTGAAACCCTAGGTTCTACATAACTACAAAAATCAAGAGAAGGGGAGAAGCTGGTGGTGGTATGGGAAGAAGAGAAGGGGCGGTGCTGCTGCTGGTGGTGGTAGAGGAAGAAGAGAAAGAAAGGTTGCTGGTGAAGGATCGGGAGATGATTTGGGTTTTGGTTGTGGTAGAGGAAGAATGGAAGGGGAGCTGTTGTGGTGACGTGAGAGAGATACAGAGAGAGGATAAGGCTCTCGATCTCGTATCGAGAAAATGAAAAACAACGGGAGGGTTATTTTGGAATTATTAAAAATTTTGAATGATGTAATTTAAACTTTATAAAAAAATTGGGGTTTTTGCATCACTTTTGGGGAAAATGGAGTTCTTGTAACTCTCAACATATGGGTGGAGTTTTTGTACTCCAAATATGGTCTACGTTGTCTTGTTTCATTGCCTTGATTATCTACTGAATCTGTTTAGATTATCTTTGAATATTTTAAGTTATCGTATTCATCCGTAGCCAGGCTGTGGCTTTATTGTAACATATTTCAGGAAAGCTTATTATTGTAGGCAAACTATTGGAGTATATATTACTATAAAAGATCTTTTGGTAACTGATTTTCTTTTTGAAGTAGAATTTTGCCGATTCCTACAGTTCTTTATTAGAAAAATTGATGCACTACTACTACAATGCTCAGTTAGTGGGGGGTGTAGTTGTTAGAAATTATTTTAACAGAATCTCTCTCTTTTAGTTGATTCAATCGTATTGAGTTATTTCTTTATCTTTTCTGATTTCCATCTAATTCTATTCTCTGGAAACTTACGCAAACATATGCGTTTTTGGTTTTTTGCCACAAAGAAGAAAATTTCGATTTCAGTCGTTTTCTCCTCCAGCTGGGTGCCATTATTGGACCTTGGCCTTTTTGTTATAAGCTGCTGCTGAGCTTCCAAAAACAAAAATCTCCATTCTACAATCAAGAACCGAGAATAAAGTTGCCATCCACGATTCTAATCTGGGTTTCTCATCGCTGTCTTCACAAACCAGTCAGTATTTTTTTCAATCTAAAATGATTAACAAGAAAAGGAAGAAACATAATGGTGGTATATGTATTGATCTTGGTATGAGCGGATTCAGAAAAGCTAACATGATCAGGTAACATCATGATCTATTGGATTCATATTACCAGTAACGTAGTTAACGTTGAAGAAGTTGAATGTGAAAATCTAGCGAGTGTTAGAGCTATTCCTATGGGATGAACAAACTCTAAGTTTGTTCATTTTGATCCCACTATGGGATGAACAAACTCTAAGTTTGTTCATTTTGATCCCACTATGGGATGAACAAACCAAGAAAAAATAGATGTTCAAATGAACAAATGTTCATTTGAACACTGAGACACTCCATTAGCGCGCTCGGTGCAAGAACTGCGCCATGACAAATAATCTAAGCGACCGGCCTTCTTTGATGCCCGCTTACTAACTCTAGCGCGCAGCGCTCATGAGGATGACGCCCACAACAAAAAGTTAAAACCATCTCACTCTTTCTGATTTTTATCTATTAAATAATTATTTTAATATTTATAATTTTTTAGTTTATATAAATAAAATCATTTGTGGGACCCGATTCTTATTAGTTTAAATAAATACAATCACTAGTGGGACCCAACTCTTATTAGTTTATAATAATAAAATCACTAGTGGGCCCAAAAATATCAGATTTGTTCATTTTGCCTTGTTTCCCATAGTGGAGAATGCAGTTTGTTCATCCACGTGGATGAACAAATTTTGATATTTGGCCATTGCCATAGGAATTGCTCTTACAAAAGTCATCTATCTCAGTAGTCATGGAGCAGCAAAGAAAATGATGAATAGTGACGAAGAGAAGATGATAACATGCGGAAACTTTTTTACTTCTCTGTGCACTACTAATTCAGAATTTGTTTTTCTTGATGGATGAATTTTTCGATGAATGAGGTTAATTACCATGTCAAAAGTAAATTAGTGTGTGTAAAATAATCAAAAACATAGTACACGAGAAACAACATGAATTTGTTTGAGGTCTCTTAATTTTCTTAATTTAACGGTATTCCGGTACACAAATCAGTCAAGTAAAAAAGAAACAGCAATGAAACTTCCTCATGTCAAGTCATTAAAACTCACTTATCAACAACAAAAGAAACAGTTCCCCGGGTAAGAATTTATTTGGAGTTGCTCTTGGTCCAGTTTTCCCTCCAAGTTGTCACACATCTTTGTATTAGCGACGTCAACCGTCCTAATCTACTCTTTACTTTAATGATATTTGTTTAATTGTTTTCATTTCATTAAAGTTTCCGGTGGTACCATAAAGTTAATACGCACCTACTCAGTCACCTACTTGTTAGTATACACATCTTTGTATTAGCACGTGGCTGCAGGAGACAACAAAGTTAATTCGCACCTACTCAGTCATCCTGGCTAGTTATCATCACACACTTGTAGCAAGGCTCTCGGGAGTTGTCATAGGCGCACCACCATTAAATTGGCAACCAAACTACTATACACTGTACAGTAAATATCTCGAATGGTTTATAAGTAGATTTAACGTTAACATCGTTAATAATATCAAATCGAAATTTACTGCGTAGAAATTTCTTCTGGCTGATCTTCTTTGACATTATATGTGTCTGGCCAACAATCAACGAAGTGATCAGGTCAAACATAGCCGATCTCAATCCGATGCACGGTGATAAAGTCGGTTCCTTGTAGATGAAAAACATTCGAATAACAAGTAACAAGCAATGGGGTTTACCAAACTAAGTTTTATAAATTAGTAAATTGCTAGCTTCTGTAGTGGTGTTTGGGGATTCCCTAGCCTTTGGGTTGAATAAATCTTGTTTGAAATTATTACTAGTTGATAGAACAGCAATAAAGATTTAATTTGACTTATTAATTCTTATAGAGGCGGAAATGATTTAATTGACTAAATAATTAAAAAGTAAAGAAAGCAAAAGAAAAGAGAAAATTACATAACTCCTGAGAATTAACTTAAGCGGGATATCATCAGCAGTGCACCACATCGGACACTTTTGGTTGTATACTAACAAGTAACAACTACCAAGTCTCTGTTTGAGTCCCACTTGCATCGGAGATCGGAAACTTTTCTTTCTATCGGCGGAGTTGCCAACAACACCAACACACGCACAACAATAAGCATAACCCTGCAAAGCTACACAATGCGATTGAAAATACATATCCAGCACTCATATGATGAATTGGCCATGATCGTAGTAGAATAGAAGATTTTTGGGGATCATTAGTATAGCCATCAATTCTTTCCTTGTACAAATTAAAATGTCCTTCCGAATCCAGTGTTGCTCATACATATGAACATCCTCGTTCACAGTAAAGCTTCCTTGTTGTTGTTGCTTGCGTTGTTGATTCGTGTTTCGGTAAAGATATTTAAGTACTTCACCATCGGAACCAACAAGATATAAGCTACCAGTAATGTCTAAACTTAGGATCACTGGCATTCTTACTAAACCCTGAAGAGCAGGTGATATTACAGATAAACTCCGTGATTGGTTATACATTTCTACTAAACCATTGGTCTCTTGAACAGATAATCTAATACTACCAGAGATAAGACCAACTCCAGGTCGCAGCATTTGACCGCCTAGAACGGTATCGGTAGGGTAACTGAAGCTTTCAAAAATAATTTGAGATTTTGAACCGTATAATACAAAGTTGCCATTATCATGCATCATTGCAAAGGACACTGGTTCTTGTATGTCGGGTATTAAAGGTATCTCTTCGTTTTCTGGCATTGTGCGCAGCACCAACTTTCCATCGTTTGTAAAAAGAATTGAAGATGGTTTATGAAGATCGTCACGATTAGCTGTCCATATTAGGGTTTTAATTGGAGATTTGACAATCCATATACCAACTACATATCGATCAGGACAATAGGGTGAATAACGTGGACATGGTAATTGGTAGAAACCTAAAGCGATGTTACCCGACGGAGAAAGCCAATAACTAGAAGACTCATTGAAAGAAATTGACATAGATGAACCTCTTGTTATGTTGCCGATGAAAGTATTATTCGAAGTAGGAAAAACAGATGAGCCTCTTGTTATATTTCTGACGGAAGTATCATTCAAAGATGAGGATTCAAAAACAAGAAGAAGTAATAAGGAAAAGCAGAGAATCACCTGTAGAAACCTCATCAGCTTCCGATGAAAGAAAAACAAGAGCTAGAGTTAGAATTTTAGGACAAAAGTAAATTTTAATAGCAGATTGTTTGTGGTTATAAGGCAGTGATTCCTTCGCTTTTATAGGCTCAAAAGTAATACTAGTTAGGAAACTCACAGAACTGCTAAATTCTAAACCAACTAGCGGATTCTAAAAATGGAAGGAAAACTGAATTAATTAAGAAACCCACTAATAGTTTGGATTGTGCAGCAACATTTAATAAAACTGGGAAGAAAACTCTCGCAGATGTTTACTTTGGATCAAATCTATCTTCTCTTCAATGAATGCGAAAATGCTATATACACAGCTTTATAACAGCTGAATGACCGCAACTTTGACGTGGCTATCTCACGTGTAATATATGTCAGAATATTTACTATTTTTTTCGCTAGAAAACTCGTGTTATTTCTTCTTAGTTCTGCAACGATCCATTATGATTTAGGGTTTCTTGTTTTGATGAGAAGAAGTGCCAATTCTTAACCTTAATGATGAATTATACATCTGACTTTGAGGTTTCTGTTGTGATCCGTTTATAATTCAAATTCTAAACAGAAAAATATAATCGATCAAATAAGACACAATCAATATGATCATCATACATATAACGGCCATAGAAATCAAAATTTCGAAACTACTGATAAGAATCAACAAGTATTATAGTTTTGAAATCAAGTGGTGCAATTAGTATGATGAGATGAAGTTATATAAAAGGGTAACGGGAATTAAGATCAAAAATAATTCAAATCCTTGGAGTTTTACCAACCTTAGTAGCCAGGAACGGGAACGATATCGGGAGCGGGAGCGAGGACGGAAGCGGGAATCGTAAAATTTTCAAAAAATGAGATACCAGAAGCGAGTTGGGAGCGTGAGTTACATTTTTTCAGAAATAGTAGTTATATTACCAATTTTCCAATATTGTAATCAAGAAATAAGACAAGTACATAAATATTTAGAAAATGTAACTTAAGTGCAGGAATATATCTCATTCATTGACCTCTTTTGCTTCTTGTGTTTGTTACGGGCACTTTGAACTTGATTCTGTGCTAGTGTTTCCTGTTCTTGTGAACTTGAGGTGGAGGTGGAGGTGGAGGTGTTGGTGTAGGAGAGGATGGAGGGATAAAGCTAGGTGTTTGTGTTGTAAAGTAATCCACTTCATTATCAGATGTTGTTTCTCGCTCCCTTGCTTCAATTACTTCAATAGCTTCTTCGATGTTGTTTTCTTCCGGATTTACATCCCAATTTCTATATTGAGTACCGTAATCTGCTCTTTGCCTTGCAAGAAGACGTTGGTTATAGTGAACATACACAAGTTTTTCAGCCCTATCAGCTCCCAATTTGTTTCTCTTCCTGTTGTGGATGTAGCTATATGTGCTCCAACATCTTTCACAAGGCAAGAAGAGTTAACACTTTGTGACAACACTCTCATAGCTAAGTTGCAAAGCTCGGGTGCCCCTCCGCCGTATAAACCCCACCACTGTTTTGAACTCATCCGTGCTCTATCCATCTATAGCTTGTGGGCGCGAAACAACCTCCATTACTCACAAAATCACTAATTTGATGCCTTATAACATCTTATCGATAGCAGCTAGATACCCATCCTGAACTTCTTTGTCGTAGTTAGGCTTCTTCCTGTTAACGCCACCGGGAGCTGGTTTCATTAGCCATGTATTTGTGTAATACTTAGGTACAAGCAAATAAGCTAAGCAATGCAAGGGAATGTTCATTTTACTCCATCTTTGAACCACAATTTGCTGAATAATATCTTTAATCTCTATATCATCTGCAAGAGTGTCTTGTAAACAGCCCAGCATCATATCCATTTGCTCATATGCTTCTCCTATAACGGACTTATCGGAATCTGAAAATCTGAGCATAATATACATCGGCTTTGTTATTCGCAACACTTTATCTGCATTACTCCAAAAATACCCATCCATGATAATTGAGGTGATATTTGAATGGTCTTCTGCAATTGCAGGCTTCTTAAGCTCTCTCCATTCTTCCGATAACACCATGGCAATCAGAGAACTTCTTACCTCGACAAGCCGGGATAACACGACAAAATGAAATCCAAAACGTGTCTTCTTTGATTTAAGAACCTCTAAAGGAGAAAACCTCTAAAGGAGAATCACACGGTTCTTAATGTTGGGAACGCGTTTCTTGCATGCTAGGAGCGCGCTCCTAACACGTTTCTCACTCGGGAACGCGGAACCGCGCTTCTCAGGGAGATACCAGACAGCCTCAGACGTTCCTGGCTACTAAGTTACCAACTATAAGTTTTGTTGTTTTGATCAAAAGCTTTTGTCTGTATATATACTGGTTTGTTAAATTCGAACTTTCATGGATAAACCCCAAATATTGTATGAAACTACTGATAGAATTCTTAAGAAATAAGATCAGTGTTATTAAGTTTTGATAACCAAAACAGTAAAGAGAGAATGCCTGTTATAGGCTAAAAACAAAGACAGTCTGTCAAGGACAGAAACTGTTAGGACACAATGACAGCTGTGGTAAAACAGTTACAAAAACATGTGGTTCACACACTCTCATCAGTACACTCATTTTCACATTCCCCCTCCAAGCTGATAGTGACTAAGCGCATCAACTTGCTAGCTAAACAAAGAAACACTCCATGCACCAGTCCTTTGGTAAACAAATCTTCCGAGTTGCTCGGATAGAGGTAGTATAACAAAACTTGAGAAAAGAAGAGTGACAGGTTCTCGATGAAGTGGTAATCAATTTCTACATGCTTTGTTCTAGCATGAAAAAGCTGGATTGCAAAGCCAAGTCTGCTTTGCGAGGATTTGATCATGGTGAGTTTGTAAAGAATCTTGGATTATTCCAAAGGTTAGTTGGCAAGTTAATCTATCTTACCGTTACTAGACGTGACATAGCATATGCGGTTAGCTTAGTCAGTCGTTATATGCATTCTCCTCGCATTAAACATATGAACGCTGTTACTAGAATCTTGGAATACTTAAAGGGGTCACCTGGTAGAGGAGTTTTGATGAGTAAGAATGGATATAATTCTATTGATGGCCATTGTATTACAGCATATTCAGATGCTGATTGGGCGGGTTTTCCAGTTGATCGTAAATCAACTACTGGATATTGCATCTTCGTTGGAGGTAATTTGGTTACATGGAAAAGTAAAAAACAAAATGTTGTATCTCGTTCCAGTGCAGAAGTAGAATACAGTGCTATGGCGTCAACTACTAACAAAATTATTTGGATTCGAGCTTTACTAAGAAGACAACTGAAGCATTCAATACTGTTCTGTGTTCAGGCAGTATATAAAGTAACATGGGTGAACTTTGCAATCGCAGTAAGTCTGCTATATATAAATGGTACCTGCCATAATAACTATTTTCCATTGGTAGCAGCTGGCCAAAGAACCATTCTGAGAAAACAAAAGAAAAGACCTACGAAAAATAAAAAAGAGGATGCTGAAGGGAAATTCATGTCTGACAGTGAAAAGAAAAGACTTGTAAAAAGCTTAGTAGCCAGGAACGGGAACGATATCGGGAGCGGGAGCGAGGACGGAAGCGGGAATCGTAAAATTTTCAAAAAATGAGATACCAGAAGCGAGTTGGGAGCGTGAGTTACATTTTTTCAGAAATAGTAGTTATATTACCAATTTTCCAATATTGTAATCAAGAAATAAGACAAGTACATAAATATTTAGAAAATGTAACTTAAGTGCAGGAATATATCTCATTCATTGACCTCTTTTGCTTCTTGTGTTTGTTACGGGCACTTTGAACTCGCATCTGTGCTAGTGTTTCCTGTTCTTGTGAACTTGGAGGTGGAGGTGGAGGTGGAGGTGTTGGTGTAGGAGAGGATGGAGGGATAACAGCAGGTGTTTGTGTTGTAAAGTAATCCACTTCATTATCGATGTTGTTTCTCGCTCCCTTGCTTCAATTACTTCAATAGCTTCTTCGATGTTGTTTTCTTCGGATTTACATCCCAATTTCTATATTGAGTACCGTAATCACTCTTTGCCTTGCAAGAAGACGTTGGTTATAGTGAACATACACAAGTTTTTCAGCCCTATCGGCTCCCAATTTGTTTCTCTTCTGTTTGTGGATGTAGCTATATGTGCTCCAACATCTTTGGCGCAAGAAGAGTTAACACTTTGTGACAACACTCTCATAGCTAAGTTGCAAAGCTCTGGTGCCCCTCCGCCGTATAAACCCCACCACTGTTTTGAACTCATCCGTGCTCTATCCGCTATAGCTTGTGGGCGCGCGAAACAACCTCCATTACTCACAAAATCACTAATTTGATGCCTTATAACATCTTATCGATAGCAGCTAGATACCCATCCTGAACTTCTTTGTCGTAGTTAGGCTTCTTCCTGTTAACGCCACCGGGAGCTGGTTTCATTAGCCATGTATTTGTGTAATACTTAGGTACAAGCAAATAAGCTAAGCAATGCAAGGGAATGTTCATTTTACTCCATCTTTGAACCACAATTTGCTGAATAATATCTTTAATCTCTATATCATCTGCAAGAGTGTCTTGTAAACAAACAGCATCATATCCATTTGCTCATATGCTTCTCCTATAACGGACTTATCGGAATCGGAAAATCTGAGCATAATATACATCGGCTTTGTTATTCGCAACACTTTATCTGCATTACTCCAAAAATACCCATCCATGATAATTGAGGTGATATTTGAATGGTCTTCTGCAATTGCAGGCTTCTTAAGCTCTCTCCATTCTTCCGATAACACCATGGCAATCAGAGAACTTCTTACCTCGACAAGCCGGGATAACACGACAAAATGAAATCCAAAACGTGTCTTCTTTGATTTAAGAACCTCTAAAGGAGAAAACCTCTAAAGGAGAATCACACGGTTCTTAATGTTGGGAACGCGTTTCTTGCATGCTAGGAGCGCGCTCCTAACACGTTTCTCACTCGGGAACGCGGAACCGCGCTTCTCAGGGAGATACCAGACAGCCTCAGACGTTCCTGGCTACTAAGGTAAAAAGTCTTAATTTCAGTTCAAGTGATGATGTGATGTCCTAGCTAGCACATGCATGCAGTTGTAATTACTTTAGTTGGTGAGGAGATTAGAGGAATAAATAATCAATTCACTTGGTGGACCCATAAAGAGAAGAAAACACTGATCCATCATTCAATAATTCACTTCAAGTAACAATCCTTGGCCAATAACAAACGCATTATTTTTATTG
>JAJJWX010004820.1:0-103323 GCA_023529315.1 Papaver bracteatum
GCTAGTCTTGTATGGCCGATGTGCCCTCCTTGAAGGGGCAACCAGGGGAAGATAAGGCGGCACCCTCCATTAGGGAGCTGATAAGTGTCTTAAGACGGCAATGTCATGGGGCTTTATGATCGCAAGAACATTTAGGCCTGTCATATTGTCGCGTGACGTAAATTATACAGAGGCAACAAGCCAAAAGTTAAGATGAGATCAATGGGTTTTTACATGAAAGTGTAGGATCACCCGCGATTTCATCGCAGGACGATCTATCATTGGTTATATATCATATAGTAAGATTATTTATGTGATCAATGGAACAAGTGTAGGTGTCTTGTACAGTGCAAGTATGTTGATTACGTCCAAGAATCTGCTGTACTGAAGCTTCTTAAATGATAAGATTCAATTAGGAAGTCTTTCTAGGAAACAAGACCGATTTGAGCCTTAACATAATCAAGATTTTAAGAAGGAAGCACTGAGTACAGAAAATATGAAAACAGAAACTAGAAGATCATAGTTTGTAGTAGGAAAGAAAAATGCATTCTTACAGCATCTAGATCAATTTGTCATGCGAATATTCAATCGACGAGTCTAATAGAGAAGAGTTGGGCGGAGCATATGATTCAAAGTGTCATGTTCAGGCAGCTTTTAACTCTCGAAGGCTTTTCTAGTAGGCTTCAATCCAAGCATTCCAGAGATGGCAGATTAAAGCAGAGCCAAAATACTTGAGTAAAGTCTCGCGAGGAATTCATATTTTGCTAAGAGTATTTCCGGAATACTTTCTAGAATTCTGTCAAAATGTGGTACAAGATTTTAGATAGCAACATCATCCTGCAAAGTTTCGTTTCTGATGAGTCGAAGGTTGTAGAGAGGTGAAGTAGTATATGAGAACAAGTTCGACGATCATTTGTGATGGTTGGGGTTGGGGAGGAGGAGTATGTGGAAAAACAAGCAGGTTGAAGGGGTCATGGAGGACTTGCGAGAATCTCGGTCACATCAATTTTAGAAGCCCTGGTCCATCAATGGGTCAAAGAAGTAGACGTATGGTGCAAGCTCGCTGTTCCTACAAATACAAAAGTAGAAAGATTTGCAGTTGCAGATGGTTGTGGAGTGAGTCATCACAGATGCTAGCATGGAAATCGTAGATTATGTCCCAAGAGTCTTAAAGTGGCGAGATCTTGCGTGGAGGCTTAACATGGTTCTCGTCATCTCTAACGAAAGTAACTGGATAATGAAATCTGAGGAAACAATATTTTTATTAGGAAATATGAATATGTTTTCTATCATCTTATCATTCGCAGTAACTCCTCTTCTTCTTTCAGCTAATCTTTTGCATGAAGTAATTATGCCGTTTGAGCTTCTATCAGCTTATGTGTTAGAATGGGTCACGTTGAAGAGAGAAGACACAACATGGAAGTTATGAAGAATCAAATAAGAAAGATTGGAGAATGAAAGTAAGGCCGGCTTAAGTAAATGTCGCAAGTCGAGAACATACCTGATGATTCCATTGAGAACAGTACTTAAGGAAAATATGAAGAAGAAGAGTTACAGATCGATGGTGAAGTATCCAAATGAAGAATATGAAGAAACTGAAGAAGAAAATTAGTTTTGAAACTTAAATTCTAATTTTATAGGCAAAAGGGGAGTTGGACATGCTTGAAGGCGTAGGCACGTGATAGAACGGAGGAATTACACAACGTCCTTAGGAAGATCTAGATTAATGGAATCTTGTCGAGGTGAAAGTATAAAAGAGGAGAAGAAGCTGAGAGGGCACAGAAGTAAAATGTTTTGGTTCTCATGAGTCTTCTTCTTCTCGCAGAAAATACATGAGAAAGAAGAGGCAAGATGTGAGGACCGTGTATTGCTACAGCATGCTTATTCCTCGCCAGATATGTAACAGCGCTTCCGAGCGTCACCGGCCAATTCTTTCACAAGCGTTTTCATGGGCGTCACAGTGTACCCAAAAGAAACTGAGCGATGGTAGAAATGAAGAAAGGAGTCAGTTGAATCCTGCGATGGTCCTATTAATTACTTGCGAATAGAGAGAATATCAGGAAGGATGGCGATGAGATCGCGGGAATGAGATCCAGGAATAAGGAGGAGAAATCACCTTAGTCGTCGTCCATTATGTAAATCCCATACCAAGGGCTCGAGGATTCCGGAAAAGGATGATGTGTATTTTTGAGAGTTGAAAGAGTCTTGAGGAGAGTAGAAGCTTTACAAGAGAATGTTTGTAATCTTGATTTCTTCCCGATTAGCAAAGCATTTCAGGAATTTAAATAGTAGCAGAATGTCAGTTTAAATCTTTGAAAGGGTGATTGAAGTTTCCAGTAGAGTTTCTATAACTTAAGTATGAGGGTGTGGTGTGGGAATTCCTGCAACTACAAGAAGAATAAAAGAAACCAAACCAAATGAAACGAAACTAAACTAAACTTAGCTTCTTAACTTAACGTAATCTTCTATCCGGCCAACAAACAAGAAAATGAGGCCTTGCTGTACGTCGGTGAGTGGAGCTCAAGTCATGCTATAACTACTTAGTAAGTCATAACAACATCTCTCCATCTATGGTGCCATTTAATTGTATTTGGGTGCAGTTTGTACCTCCTAAGGCATAATTCTTTATGGGTGTAGTTTGTACAAAAGTTTATAAGAAGAAACTTTTTCTCTTATTTTGTGTTATTAGGGTGTAATAATTTTTTGTTCTCTTTTACCTATGTTTGTTCTGTTAGTTGTCTTCTATTTATTATCTATAGGTTAGGGTTCTGTTATCTCACACCTGATCATCCTTTATAAATGCTCAGGTGTTACTCTTGTAATGACTTATATCTGTCAAAATATTCTTTTTCATGACATCAAGAGGACACGTTTTTTAGGTTTTTGATCCTAGCACTGTCACCACAGTCATAAACCTTCAGGGGCATCTTATTTATCTTATGGTGGAGAAACAATCAATTCAGATACCAATACCTAAAAATACGAGGGTACCCAAATACACTACAATCTTTTATTTATCAACCTATAAGTCCTTTACCAAGTGTGATCATCTATGGACTGAGTCGAGACAATACATAACTGCATACACTGCAGGTGATCAAGCCCAGGCAATGTAGATCGAGAGAAAATAATAAAGAACAAGATCACTTGTTTGATTGTCTATGGATTCAAGATCGAGACGATACGACAACGAAGTGGTCACTTGATAATAGGTTCGTTAATAACCGAAACTCTATAGGATCAATATCAAGTGTTACGGATTAACGTACAAGTACAATTTATTTTAATTATAATAAAACAATTATAATGTGTAATAATAAAGTAAATGGCACAACAAGATTTTGTTAACGAGGAAACCACAAATGCAGAAAAACCCTGGGACCTAGTCCGGTTTTGAATACTCACATAATTAATAATTCATTATACAAAATCTAATACCAACTTCGCATAGTTGAGACCAAGTAGACTACCCATAGCTACTTAGTTTCCTCAGAATCCCTGCGCCTTAGACTTCTAGAGTCACGCACGTGAATCACCAATCCTTTAGATCGTATTCCAAGCAGTAAAGTATAAATTTGTTTGGTAACTACTTTATCCAATCTTGGTAATAAGATATTATGATTCGTTGACAAAGGCTCTTATGTTTAATCTAATAAACTCTTTTGTATGGTTTGATCAATATATATTTTGATTACCAAAATAATCAAACTCTAGATTCACAATCAATCAATATAGATTTCAAAGAGAAACCATAAGGTGATGTCAATCTCACACAACTATATTATTGGGCCGACCGAGCGAAGCGATGGAGGACCTTATATGACCATTTTTTTGTAAAATCTAAGTCATCAAATTGAAACAAAAAGATTGGAAATGATTAGGGATGAAAAACCAATAATACCCCTCTAAATTTTGGGCAGGTTTTGGGGTCGAACCCTGCTGAGCCAATTTTTACGATTTCACTTTTTTTTTTTTTTAATTTTCTTCTTCGACGTTAGTTTCCTTGCTGAACCCAACTTCTCCTCCTCTTCGTTCACTATTATCTCGCCTCCGCCTCCGCCTCCTTCAATCCCTTTATTAGCAGATTCACCACCACCACTCTTCATCAGCAGATTCAACAACCACCACCATCACTCTTCGTCACCAATTATTTATAGGATTTGTTTTCGATCCAGGGATTTCTTATCCGCTCACAAGAAAATTAGGGTTTTTTAGTTCAAATTTGGAATGTTTGATTTGAAATTGAAGGATGATTAAAATTGGTGAATGGGAGTGTTTAATTTGGTGATTATATTTCAATAAGAATTTGCTTCGGTGTTGTTGAAATAATTTTTTTAACATCGAAATTGAAGAAGAAATCGACCGAAGTTAGATAATTATTCTTACAGTAGTGTTATATTTGAATTTGTTTGTGTGATTTATGTGAAGTGGTTGTTGGAAGGGTTCAGAAGAATGAGTTTCGAATATGGTGGCTTGAGATCGATCAGGGTTTGAACGGGAAGAGATTCATGAAATTTGAAAGATGGGTTTGCTTCTGAGAAAATGGTGTTGAAAGAGGGGTTTGCGGATAATTTGTGAGATTTCTGAAAATGGGTTAACTCAATTAGGGTTTGATTATGTTGGTGTTCTCAAATTGCAGTTAAGATGAATGTAGTTTACAGGTTTGATAATGCGTTGGGGTCCACTGCTTTGGTTATAGCTTTAGATGATGGTGATGGTGATGTTGATGTTGAGGGTGATTAACAAGGGTTTATGGAGTTGGTTTGGGAGTGACGGTGCTGTGGAAGATGCAGATTAGATTTCCGTTGATTTTGAGAAGTATTAGAGAGATAATATGAGATCTTTGTTAGTGAATTGAGCTGTAAATTGATATTAGTGAAGGCTGCAATTGATACTGCTAAAATGGAGATGGATTGTGGCTGGTGACTGAAATGCTGCAGTTGTAGTTTGGCGACTGAGATAGAAGTGGTGTTACAGATACGGTAGTGATGCTGTGTTGGCTCAAGAATGGTTAGATGATTGCCTAGGGTTCAAATACAAATTACAGGTGTTGGTAGGTTGGTGGTGATGAGCTACTAAATGCAATGAGATGGAACATGGTGTGCTGAAAGCTTCATAGAATACAAGATGAATTTCAAGAAATTTTAAAGGAATGCAGCTGGTATTGAAGTTGCAGTTGGAGATGGAGTTGTGGAGTTTGAACTGAAAGGGTTGCTGCTGGTATGAGTGACCTGTAGCTGAAGTAATTATAGAAGCTGGTTGTGTAGATACAGTGACAACAGTTAGAATAATGTGGCATAGCTGAAATGAAAACCTAATGTAGGTGAATATTTAGGACAAGGATGAGTTGATGGATGACTGCAATGAGAAGTTGATGGTGGTACTGAAGTGATGAGCATTTGGAACTAAAATGGTTGGCTTGAATAAGCTGTTGTTGTGCAGCTGAAATGGATGGTGATAATGTTGCAGTTATGGACTGCTTCTAGCATGGATTTGAGGCTGTTGAAGGAAGGAAATAATTATGCAATAGAGAAGAGTAATCAACGGCTGCAGTTTTGTGTTGGTGGTTCTAGTGGTGAGTTGAGGTGAGCTCATTCTGGTGATGTAAACTATGAAAGAGATGAATGAATGTTCGACAGTTATAGATGAATGCTAGGTGCTTAAGAAGCAACTGATTCTGGTAATGGAGATGAGATGAACTTAGTGTTTTGTGGAACTGCAGGTGGTAATTGCAGTAGAAAAGGAGTTGTGGATGGTACTGGTTAATTGATGTTGCTTTGAATGGAAAGAGAAGGAAATGATTCAGGTGGTTTTGGTTGCAGATGGTTGGATGTGAATATTGCAGGAAGGAATTGAGTAAATGGCTTGAGCAAAACCTGTTAATGCCTGAAATTGCACTGTCAGTCCTCCGAAACTGACAGTCGAAACGATTCAAATCACTGACTCGGTGAAGTGATCCAGTAAACGGCAACCTCATCGTTGGCCTTTAATTTTGACGCTTGACTGTTAGATTTGATAGGTGGCCGGTTTGACTTTGCCTGTAACCTGAGCTACTTTCCATGGATAATGAAAGCCACTTTTATAATTGTCTTGGCTATTTGAGATTGGGGGATTTAAAATAAACTTTCCGTAAAAAAAAAACACAGTTTTATTTCCTATGGTTCCGCATCCCTAACCTAATTTTTTAATTAACCACCCTTGCTAACACTCACTTAGGTGAAGTACTAAATGGAGTAGGTTTTCGTATACGAAAGAAAATATATAGTTTTTATATCTACAGTGGCTACAGTTCTTTTAGGAGATTGAATTGTACATAATGGCGACCATTTTGCGTACATAGTCGAGATTGCATAATGGCGATCAGGTAAGTGTGTATCATCCATTCTTATATGTTCATAGATTGCAACACTCTGAGTCATGTTAAATGGAAGTAATATTAACTCGATCATAGTTACGCTGTCTTTTTTAAATTTTCTCTCACCTGCTACAGTAAATTTCTTACTGTAGCAACCATTCATGAAACGAATTTTTTTGGAAATTTTGGAATTCGGTGATTTTTTCTTTGTGATTCGGTGATTCGTTCCGTTGGGGATTCGATGTTTACGTGATTCTATACGTTTGTGTTTCAACACGTTTGTGATTATATACGTTTAATTTCAGGAGTTGTTTAACGCGGAAAGTGTTTGATAAAAATCTGAATCAGATGAGCAACAAAAGAAGGGGCTTGTTGTGAGTCGACGCTCCTTTGGTCATGACAACGAAGGACAACCATCTTCTCCCCTTCCAGTTCCTTCTCTCTCCTTTGGCCGTTATTAATCACTTGGATGACTCAACTTTCCATTGTCCTTTTAGGATCTTTGATGGTTCTTGGGATGGGGTTAGAGGTAGAGGCTTCACTCGAAGTTCTCTAATTAGCCATATTCGATCGACATTTTGTTCCGCTCGAGCGAGGGGTGCATGCGAGACGTGGACAGTAATGATGCTTGGAGGTTGGTTTAAGAAACACGAAGATGTGGTTGTCAAGTGTGTATGCACCTTAGGTGCTTGGAGCCGCCCCCGTCGTGATCCGAGTGATATTATTGCGGGTCCCCTAGATGGAAACAATGCAACATTTTTGATTCATGGCATTATCAAACCTTGCATAGGTTCCACAGGCGGGCATTGAAGCCATTGATGATGAAGCGAATGTTTGACCTTGGGAAGTGCTAGATGCAATTTTAAGAAACAGTACACACAACCGCTAGCATTCCTCCATCGTGTAGGCTAAACTTCTCCGAACACCGAAAGCGGCGATGGACAAGATTACTCGGCTAAGCCTACTCGATTTAACATCTTGGATCAAATTGTTGTTATGACCTTGTTGCACTCTAACTTTGTACAACCCCAAGAATACCAATGAAGCGAGATCGGCTAATAGAAGGAGATTACTGGGCTAATAGCATAAATCGGGCCTTGAATGTGTGGAGGAGACAAATGGTCTGCCTTATCTTAGCTTTCGGAAGTTGTTGGATCCATTTGGGACAAGAGAGTAGACAAGCTACTCAAGGCGCCAAGGGAAAAAAACCAATCTTCAAGCATGGAGAAAGTTGGTATTGTGGCACTACTCAAATGCTACAAGTCGGATTCTATCTTCCTATGGGTGTCGCCAACTACATCAAAAACATTGAACGAACTGAGGCGTATGCACCCTGGTGAACCACGACATACCTTCAACCGATGTAGGCGACGGTTTATGTAGATGCTAAGGCGGTCTTAGCGATTAGAAGTTTCCCTAGAGGGACTTCTTGTGGGAGGACGGTATGAGAGCCCAAAGATCGGCGTAGATGCTCTTAGGGAGCGGGACAAATGTGTTGCCGATGAAACTACTAACATCTATGGCGTGGATTAACCTATGGTTGGCGGTAGATGCCCATCCGGTCCGGGTGAGTTTCTAGCCAGTGCACCATTAACTCCGTTGCTCAAGCCGGAGGTGGAATTAGGCCAATAGCGTGGGGACGGTTGGAGGAGGATGTGTTGAAGAAGTTAGCGATGTCTCTGGTGAAGTAAGGAAATGGTATCTGCGGGTAATCATCAATTCGGAGTGGGTATCCCCTGGGCGGAGGAGAAACAATTCTGCACTTTCGGCCAATAGGTTACTCGAGTTGAAAGGGAGACAGGGGAATATGACCATGTTGTTGGTTGATTTCACCAACGCATTTAATTTAGTTGACAGGAGCACACTGATCAGGGAGGTGCGGAGCAAATGCCCAAGTATCGCGAGGTGGGTTGATTTTTGTTATGCTAAGCCGCAAGGCTTTATTACAATGAATTCAATTTATCTTCGGCATTGGGGGTTCAGCAAGGGGATCCTTTGGGACCGTTATTATTTGCTCTAGCTTACATCCGATGGTTTGTATGATTGCTTCCTAATGCAAGCTTGGACTGCAAGCATGGTACTTAGATGATGGAACTTTGGTAGGGAGATACTGGAGGTGTCGAAGGCTTGAAGCATTATTCAGCCGGAAGGCGTCGCAGAGGCTTCATCTTAACATCAAGAAGACGGAGATTTTTTGGCCTATTGTTGACCAAAGGAGTTTAGCAGATAACGTGTTTCCCTCGGACATTGGTAGGCCCTCTCTAGAGGGGTGAAATTGTTGGGCGGCCGGTTAGCCTTAGATCTTAAGTTCAACAATGATTTAATACAAGCTAGTTAAGACAAAACAATTCATCTAATGGACATTGTGAAGAAACTACAAGATCCTCAATGCGAGCTTCTTTCATGCGCACTGCTACTGAGGTGTCAAGATTATATTTTGCTATGAGGACTGCCAAGCCCCCTTGGCACCGCTTCAAGCTAAATCCTTGTTTGATCAACGTTTGATGCTCTTTTGAGACACATTGTCACAGGAGATGGCGCTGGCTTTGGACCACTTCAACAACGTCTATCCACCTTTCCAATGAAAATGTGGGGTCTCGGTGTCTACACAATGGAGGATACTAGCCATTTTTGTTATATCGCATCATGTTTTCAAATTAGGGCTTACAAGAGAAAATGCTAAAGGTTTCCTCGATGATGTGCCGAGCGCATGCTTCAAGCGAGCTTTGAATAATTTCCTAGAGGTATGTGGATTGAATACTTCTACCTTCAACATAAATAATATTTCCCCACATCCAATGCGTTCGTTGGCAGTGTTATATTTTGATGTTGTGAAGAAGCAGATTCCAGTCACACTTCTATGTCCGGTCGAGATTCAGTTTTATGGCAAAGCAACAGGGTGCCACATGCTTTGGATTTTCTTAAGGCGTTCCCATTGGCGGTTTAAATCAAAGTATAGGACCGAGGCAATTTAGGTCGGTGTTAAGTTATAGATTGGGAATACCTCTTTTCGGGGAAGATAGTACATGCTCAAGTTGCAACAAAAAGATGGATATTTTCGGAGACCATGCCCTGCACTACGCTAATGATGTGGGCAACAAATTCCGCCATGACCTTGCAAGGGATGTATTCGCTGACATTTGTTACAAGGCAGGTGTACATGTCAGGAAGGAGGTAGAGCTTGGTTTATTATCAGACAACGGTACTCCCTTGAGACCGGCGGATATACTTGTTCATGGTTGGGAAAATGGTCAGATGTTTGTTTTGATGTTACCGTTGTTTCACCGCTTTGAGTGGGGGAGTTCGTACATTTATACCGGGTCGAGGCCATATCGAGGGCCTCAACGCGTAAACATATTAAATACCTAGATAAGTGCGCAACTCACGGGTATGGCTTTGTTGTTTTAGCCTTTACAACTTTAGGGGAGTTGGGCGAGGAAACCATAATTTTGTTGAAGAGGTTGAAGAATTGCATCACCAACCATGATGCAAATTATAAGATAGGAGGAACTCTTTTTTACAGAATAGGGTTAGCAATCCAAAAGGGTGTTGGTGCCCAGCTTGTTGCCAGGCTACCCACCAACATAATGTAATCTGACCTTCTAAGGCTTTTTATATATATACGGCAAAAAAGAAAAAAAGGGAAACAGGTACAGTTTTTCTTCTAGTATTTAAAAAAAAAATGGTAGGGAAAGCTTATTATGAAATCCACCCAGTCTTAACATAAAGTCAAATATTATAGACCGAGTCAGCTTTCCCTATAGTAAAAGTAGCTTTCCCCTTATTAATTATCTTTCCATGACTTTGCCGGTCGATTCACATTCAGTTCCGGTCAACTTTTTTGACTTTCGCCAAGACTTCTTGAGCATAATTTTTGGTATGGGTTTTCTCACATATGGACTTGGTGGATACCTTGGTTATAGACCTTTGAAGATTTGGACCTAGTTTCAAAAAAAAAAGTCTTCCACAACTTGGTATCACGTATTTTATACTTGGGAGCTTTGAAGAGAACTACTTTAGCTTGATTCAGAACTTTTGCATTGCTTTTGAACTGTATGCATTGCTCTTTATGTGGTTCTTATTGAAGTCTCTGTTTGTACAAGTTTGTACGAATTTGCACGTGTTGGTATTTAGTACTCCAAGAATGTTTCGAGAAGGACACCTAAATCATCTCTTCTAATGGTAGCAATTTTCTTGGATCTGTAGGGGTTTGAGAAGATTGGTATTCTCCGACGTGCAATACACATGCAGTCCATTTGTCAATTTAATCCAATTTTTTATAAATTAGAATTATGATAAAATTTGTCTGAACATATCATTTACAAAAATAAAAAATCCTTTACAAATATGAATCCGTGCAATCACGTAGTGGTGTCATAGTCAAGTTCTTCGGTCGGCCCTCTCACTGTGGTAACGGTTATACTAGTATAGGTTATATATGACCGGTTATACCATAAATATCAACAAGTTAAGATAAGTTATACCTTGTCATCTTATATTGATCATTCAAAAGATATTCAATAAATAACCTGACCAATCATGATTTCCTTTCGATTATGAAACAAGTTCATATATGTACTTCCTTTAACCAGATGTTATAAAAATTGTTTCCTAGGGTGAAATCATACTTATATAATGCACACATAATTAAACGACTATATACAATCGGTTATGTTAGAGCATTGCTCGGTTAAACCCACCAAGCGTTGGTATGTCAAGTTTGGTTGTCATATTTTAGTGAACCAAAACTCATTTAAGAGTCGCTTGATTTAAATGTACTAGAGTCAACTTCGTATAGGTTAGCTTGAAAGTATTAGGGTGAGACATTACAAGTATTGCGAAGACTTGAAGAAGTGAAGGAGAATGGAGATACAACCACAACATCATCCTTCCACTTGAGGTTAGTGATATTTGACTTGAACTATTTCATTCCCTAACGTATCTTTCAAGTCGTGCATATTGAAAACATAAAACTGCGAAGCATGAACACTCTAGATAGACATAGTATTAAGGAATACACTATGAAGTTTCTTGCTTAACCATTAAACTTTGTATATAAGACATCGACATAATCGTATGAATGCTATTGTGATCATGTTTGGGTATGAGGTGAGAATTTCATCCTAGGGAACAATGTTTACATGTGTTCTAAGGAAGTAAGTTCATGATATGTGTTGTGAACCAAAAAGGAAATCGCCAGGAATTATTGGGGATGTTCTTCATTGCAAATCTTATGAAAGACCAATATGTGTGATTAGTATAACCTCTCATGACTTGTTTGTGTTCTTGGGAAAACTATTCACATGAGGCCTGACTTATGTATTGGTATGACTTTTATTAGTGAAACCGATCTTAAGTAATCACCTGGGGTATGATCGGGTTTGTGAGTGTCTGACAAATATTAGGAAAGGGGAACCGATCCTAGTAAGAGGTGCAGTACACCACAAGGGGAACCGATCCTTGTATGAGGTGCAACAAGGTTTATAGAAGAAAGAGGAAGCGATCCTATGAACATGTGCAACACGTTTTTGGGCAAGGGGAACCGATCCTATGGACATGTGCAGTGCATACAAGTTAGATACCAAATATATGTGGGGAACCGATCCTAGTACCTAGTCAACCGAATCTTGGTAAGCTAGTGTAACTATGCATAGTACTCACATGGAGGTAGAACCGAAACTTGTTTTGTTAGAACCGTTAAACCCATGGTTTGTGATTGAGTGTTACTTGATCAATCACATAGTTCTTGAAAGTCATATGATCCAATTCTAAACTTGTTTGGAAGTGTGGAAAATCGGTTTCAAGTGAGTAAGTATGAAAAAGGACTTGCAAGAGTAAGATGTCGACACACTTTGAACACGGTGCATTAATGCTTATTCTTTTTTGTTCAAAGATATTCCTTAAAGGCTAAGAAGGAAGTAAATCCCAAGATCGAATTTAAATAAGTTAAGAATATTTTTAGTTAAGGGTTTTTAATTATATATGAAAAATAAGAATTAGTAATGTGTATTTGCTAATTAAAGATTTTCCAAGGAAATTTCGATCATATTTTTGGACAGTGCATTCACAGGAATTATGGAAACCGAATTTGGTGTAGTAATGAAAAATATCTTGAGAATATTTTCGGTTTTGGAAATTCCTTGGTGTCCAAACTTCTTTGTCTATAAATACTTTGAGTTTTCATTTCTAGCAAACTAATCCTTCGTAACAATAGAATTCCTCTTTTATCTTTGTTACTGGTTAAGCCGCCTATCTGAGAGGAGAGTATTCTAATTAGGTGAAATCTCTTACGGCCGCTCAATTTAAAGTCTTCTTTGGAATTGAGAAGCTCTAGCGCGACCCGTTGTTGAAAGACTAGATATTGCGGTTTATCTTTAGTTTTCATATTGATTTGATTCACTAACGGTGGTTGAACTTTGATTGCACCTAGTTTGTTTATGCTTGAGAATCTTCTCTTTCGATATAAGATTCACTCAAACTAGTTCAAGGTTTTCGACATGGATCTTTAGACTGTTGTTAGATCTAAAGACGATCTTGTGATAATCCATTGTTAACAGACTCCGTTCTGTGTGTGATTGATCACAAGAGATTCAAGTAGTTGTGTGCAAGTGTTTATTGAAGATCTAAGAAGATTTGAAGACAAAGAAGGGATAGGTAATTTCTGAATTGGTTTTATAATCTTTGGTGTGCACAATACTTGTTTTGGTAAAAGTGGATCCAACTATAATTGATTTATCCTTTGGGTATTTTGATAGAATGGTTGAGAAGATCGGCATCAACACAATTATATGGATTAAGAGTGTTTTGGTAGAAGAGGATCCAACTTCTTTGTCTATAAATACTTTGAGTTTGAATTTCTAGCAACTAATACTTCGTAACAATAGACTTCCTCTTTTATCTTTGTTACAGGTGAAGCCGCCTATCTGAGAGGAGAGTATTCTAATTAGGTGAAATCTCTTACAGCCGCTCAATTTAAAGTCTTCTTTGGAATTGAGAAGCTCTAAGCCATTCGTTGGTGAAAAACTAGATATTGCGGTTTATCTTTAGTTTTCATATTGATTTGATTGACTAACGGTGGTTGAACTTTGATTGCACCTAGTTTGTTTATGCTTGAGAATCTTCTTCCTGGATATAAGATTCACTCAAACTAGTTCAAGGTTTTGGCTGTGGATCTTTAGACTGTTGTTAGATCTAAAGACGATCTTGAGATAATCCATTGTTAATGCACTAAAGTTACGTATGTGATTGATCACAAGAGATTAAAAAAGTAGTTGTGTGCAGGTGTTTATTGGAAGATCTAAGAAGATTTGAAGACAAAAAGGGATAAATAATTGCTGAATTGGTTTTATAATCTTTGGTGTGCACAATACTTGTTTTGGTAAAAGAGGATCCAACTATAATTGATTTATCCTTTGGGTATTTTGATAGAATGGTTGAGAAGATCGGCATCAACACAATTATTTGGATTAAGAGTGTTGTTGGCTTAATCTTACCGATTGCCTTTGAGTGATTGAAATAAGATAAATCTTGGAACCTGGAAAATGAGTTTATGTTAAGATAAACAAGGGAACCTTTGCGCAACTCATATCACTTGGTTGAAGAGAGTTGATACCAAACAAATTTGTTGTTCCTTTACTGTTTGGAATACGAACCAAAGGAATTGGTCCAAGTACGTGACTTGTTTACAGGTTGGAGGCGTGGAAATACAGACGGAACTAGGTGAACTATAGGTTTAGTTGCTTGGTCTCAACTATACAAAGTTTGTTTATTTTGTATATCGGCTTAATCCCGAGAGTATTCACGGACAAGGTCCTGGGGTTTTTTGGATTTGCGGTTTCCTCGTTAACAAAATCTTGATGTGTCATTTACTTTATATTTCCGCATTATAATTTTTTTTATTATAATTAAAGTAAATTGCACAAACGTTAATTCCTATTTACTTGATACGTGAATCCTATTGAGTTTGGTTAAGTCCGAACCTTTGTATCAAGTAAACATACTTATTTATTGTATTATCTCGATCTCATATTCATAGATGATCACACGAAGTGTGAACCGATTAGTTGTATTGTCTCGACTCAGTCCATAGACAATCACTTTCGGATAAAGGACTTATAGGAAGGAAAAGTAATAGCTTGAGGTATATTTGGGTACCCTTGCCTTTTCAGTTTATGTCGATGTCGTATTTACGAAGTTTAAAATATAGGATTTATACTTTGTAATTCAATAAATTCCTTGACACTTTGATCATAATGTCATGACCATCAATTATGTCGATGTCGTATTTAAGTAGTTCAAAGTATAGTCGTTGTACTTCATAATTCAATAAATTACTTGACACTTTGATCATAATGTCATGACCAAGTCTCGTATGTTATGTTTTCAATATAATCCGACTTGAAAGATACGTTAGGAATGGAAACAAGATCAAGTCAATAATACCTAACCTCAAGAGGAAGGATGATGTCGTTGTTATAGTCGTTACTTCTTCACATTCTTCAAGTCTCCAGAGTAATACTTGTACATCTCAACATTCCTAGACTTTCTAGTCTAACCTAAACGAAGTTGACTCTAATATTTAATCAAAGAGACTCTAGATGAGTTTTGATACTAAAATATGACAACCAAACTTGACATGCAAACGCTTGGTGGGTTCAACTGAGCTATGCCCTAACAATACCAAAATCAATGCAAATACTAATATAATTTTACCATTTTAATACCATTTACAAACGTATTTAACTTCATTTTTGTTAAACTCAATGATTCAAACTATCTGGTTTGGAAATTTCAGATGGAATCCATTCTTATAAGTACAAATTTATTTGGTTTCATTGATAGTTTTGCTCCTCTACCTTCACAACCTATACTTCTTGCTAAAGTTGAACAACCAAATCCTAACTATGCTCTCTGGAGAAGTGGTATCGGTTTGTTCTCAGCTATCTAAGTGCAATTTTCTCTAAGGATATATGAACATCCATTGCTTGAATCATATTTCGAGAGATTTATCAAGACAAGCTTGACTCGGAATTTCTTATTTATCATGTAAAATCTACTAAAATCATACAACATAGTCTCATAAAGATATATAGGATGGTTCAGTCTTCAATACGTCTTTGTTGATAAATTTCTCTAAATGTTTTCGTTTGATCTTCAGTCTTCAATCTTCGAGAGTTATTCAGTGATGCGTGATATTCAAATACCATATTATGATCCTAGTCCGAGACTTGACTTTAGTAGACTAGAAATCAAGATATAGTTTTGTGCATCCAACATTGACAACAAGCTTGAGATAGCAAAATTTTCGAGTTTGACCGAGCAGTGCTCTAACAATCTCCCCGTTTGTCAATTTTAGTGACAAAACTATTAGTACATATGGATTCAGAATAAATAAACCTTTCATCTTAAAATCCATAATGCTCTATTTACTTGGTTCTTCAACATCGTTTTAAATTCTTATTCTTCAAGTTTTTCTATAGTTCTGCATACGATCGTTTCAGCATATTTGTTGTTGAAGATCTGTAGCGATAACAACTTATGAGAATACTCGTTTAGAGCTTTTATAGAATGATAAAATTACTCAAATCAATGATTGTTATATGAAGATTTGTATACCAACATAACAATCATTTTGGTGCATAGTATTGTTAGCTTTCTCAAGGTACACTTGTACCAAAACATTGAAGCAATACTAAGGTGATATGGTTCTCCCCCTTAGTATTTACTTACATCTTTTTTGCATAATAGGTAAAACATATAATTTATAATCTACTCCCCTTTACATAATGCTCTGAGGAGCCATATGTTATAGTAGAATACTAGTATAAATAATTCTTCTGCTTTTGTCAATAAAATTGGCAAAGACGAAAAACAAGCAGGGATCGTAATAAACGATACAAAATAGTTATCGAGACTAGAGATAACATACCATGTTTTTGTTTAGACAATTTCACCAAGTAAATTAACTTAACGTCTTCATCAAGGAAACATAAGGGTACATTCATCTCCTACAATCCCACAGCCGCACCTCCAGAAAATATACCAATTAAGCACAATTTTAAATTGAACTTTCCCCCATTTGATGTCATTCCAAAAAGAACAATGTGAGCGACCTTTCTCTAACTACAAGAGAAGGATTTTCATGGACATTAACAAATTTATTCTCCAGTTACGAACAAAGGAATTTTGCATCCCAAATATTATTCTCTCTTCTAGCTAGTTACAAATAAAGAAGTTAAAAAAAAACGAGCTTAATGTTAGTGGAACTAAGATATATCAATTTCATGAGAAAATTAATCATCGACAAAAACTATTCTCTAGGCCATTTACGAACAAAGAGCATAATTTTAATGATATGACTCAACATAAGAATTATATTTTCTCTAGACATGTACAAACGTAGAGATTAAAGTTCTCAATCTTATTCCTTGCCAGTTCCGATTTCAGGGAGGAAAGGCGATAACTAAGAACATCTTACGGAGTCCCTGCAATATATTCACAAAAGTGTAATCGTATGAAGATCAATATTGAAATTCTCAAAATAGTTTACTCCTCTTTTAGTAATGAACATAAATAGTTAAGAACTTAACATATGAGAACGTATGAGATATCCGTTCTAATCACCATAAATATGATAGCAAAGAACAAATATCACAAAATAAGCAGCACACATATAATCGATAAATATTAGGTATTGTGACCATTTCCAAAATAAAATTTAAATAAATAAACTTTAATCATTGCAAGATGATAGTATTTGGAATAGCTAATGTAAAACACATAATTATGTTATTCCAAAAATCTAGTATTCCTCCTTAAAACAATAAGAATAAAAATTCCTACAAGGTGTTAACTAGAAACAAAAGGAAATCTAATTTGTTACCGGTGGAAACACCATTGGTTTTGAGGCCTTTGATTTTGTCTTCAACAACATCCACGAACTTTACAGTGAAAATCTCTTTATTGATAAGATCATTGATATGTGATTTCACGAGAACAAGGTAAGAGGAAACATTTTTCAATTTATTTCTTAACATGCCTTGACCCTCCAAGGCTTCAACAAGTTGAATATTTATAATTGTTATCGAAAATCATAAACAACATTAGCAGAAATCATCTCTTCTTGATCTATATGTTGATGATCATAAGCAAATTAATAGTTCACATTAGGTTGATTCTCAGAGGTACTAGGATTTTCAACTTCATCTTCTACCAGAGTTCTTCTCTTCTTTCCTTCGGTCCAATGCCATTGCAATCATTACCATGAACTTCTTCCATGATTTTGTGCGAAAGGGTACATGACATGGGAGACATGCTTAATTGTAAAAGATTGAATGAGAGAACTTAACTCAAGTATGTGGTATATATAAGGTGAACTCAAGAGGTATATCCAAAAATAAGGTCAGCTTCTAGGAGGTGGGTCAAATTAGGAAACATAAGAGTTACCCTTTGTACAAAACAGTTGACAGGCCATTTTATTATGGAAGAGTTTTAGCAAAACATAAACAACTTTATAGAAATCTCAAAGACACTTTCATATACCTAAAAGGATATTGTTGAACATAAGATGTCAATATTAATATGTGAAAGTCACTTTTGTGTAGTCAAATGTTAAATCCATCATTTTTGCTTAAGTTTAAATATCAATTCAGATGATTAGTTAAATCTAATAGCATTGATTATATCTTAGCTTGTTATGCATAATTTCTCATGAATCCATTCTCATCTCTTGCTTAGGAGTCATATGGGCAGGGAGAAAATAGTATAAAGACCATAAGATTTGTTGATACCCACATCAAGTTATTACATTTTGGAATTTGAGAATGATGTGGTTGAACCAAGTCAATGACTTATAATGAAGGTGCATAAAATACAATAATGATAGGTAATTGTTTAATCATTAAACCACTCTAATCAACCAGTCACGTAACAGTTTGAGGATGCGTATATCTCTCGGAGCAGGGGTTCAACAAAGAGGGGTGTAAATTTTTGTCTCTAAAGCTGATAAAAAATAACAATTCGGTATAGCATTTGAGAAGAATTGCAAGCAATAAGATTCAAGGATACAAAGTGAAGAAGACATGTGAAAACGTGGGGTACCAAAATACACCACCAACTTTTTCTTAGGAAACATGTATGGACTAAACTCAATTACAATTCCGAGATTTACAACTTAATGAATCTTAATCAGGAATTATAAGAAGAGCTTATATCTCTTTTTCTCACAATCAGAATGTAAACTGAAAAAGCGGGGGTCTAACAACCACACCCAATATTTTATTTGGAAATCTGAATAGACAAACTCCAGTATACTTTCAAGAGAATCAACTAGACAGTTAGACTCAATCTAGAGAAAAGTATATCAAAGAGTTTTATATCTCTATCTCTCAATTCAATCCACAATCAGCAAATAAGAATTTGTGAGCCCGATTGAATATATGAGAAATAACTTGAACGGTACCAAAGACCAATGTTCAAGGATCAATCAATCTCAATCAACAACCAAAGGTTGGATTTCCCAATTGATCGATTTAAAGCACAACCTGTGATATTTCAATTATATAACAGACACCAGAAGTTTTGTTAACGAGGAAACCGCAAATGCAGAAAAACCCCGGGACCTAGTCCAAATTTGAACACCACATTGTATTAAGCAGCTACAGACACTAGCCTACTACCAATGAACTTTAGACTGGACTGTAGTTGAACCCTAATCAATCTCATACTGATTCAAGGTATAGTTGTGCTCCTTACATCTTTGATCCCATCAAGATACTACGCACTTGATTCCTTTAGCTGATCTCACCCACAACCAAGATTTGCTATGACCCAAAGTCGAATACTTGATAAACAAATATGTCTCACACAGAAAAGTCTATAGGAATAGATAAATCTGTCTCCCACAGAAATACCTATGAGTTTTGTTCCGTCTTTTGATAAATCAAGGTGAAAAGGAACCAATTGATATACCAGACTTATATTCCCGAAGAACATCTTAGAAATATCAATCACCTCACAATAATCTTAATCGTATGGTAACGAAACAAGATATTGTGGAATCACAAACCATGCGACGAAGATGTTTGTGACTACTTTTTATCTTGCATATCGGAGATTAAATCTCGAGCCAATCTTAAAGAAGATAATAATCAAATACGATAAAAACAACAAGATCAGATCACGCAACTACATAGAAAATAGTTGGGTCTGGCTTCACAATCCCAATGAAGTCTTTAAGTCATTAACCTACAGGGTTTCGTGAAAAACCTAAGGTTAAAGGAGAATCGACTCTAGATTATACAACTAGTATCACATAGAAGGTGTGGGATTAGGTTTCCCAATTGCTAGAGTTTTCCTTTATATAGTTTTCAAATCAGGGTTTGCAATCTAAGTTATCTTGGTAACAAAGCATTCAATATTCACCGTTAGATGAAAACCTTATTAGATTCAAGCTAATATCTTTCAACTGTTAGATCGAACTTAGCTTGTTATACACAAATGAAATGTACCCTCATTTAGGTTAGGTAACCGTACCTAAACATTTACACCATGTTGGCTCAACCGTAGTTAACCGAGGTTATCTATATGAACACTCTCATATCAACCTTATTCATCTTAACCATAACTAGTTCAAATGACTCAAATGAAACTAGTTAAAGAGTTGTTCAATTGCTATATTCTCATAGAAGTATACAAGAACACAATTGAAGAAAAATCGGTTTGATTCACTCGAATTAATTCATGAACATTATAGCCACGGTTTGTAAAGAATGCATTCCTTAATATATAAATGTATTAGTTCATGAGCCAACCGATTTTAGAACTTTAACCACTCAAGTATGCAAACGGGTATGCATACTTAAGTAGCCGGTATGAGTTTGGGTTCGCCAGTATGCAAAAGGGTATGCATACTTAGTACACTTCCAAATCCCAGCAGAAATTCCCGGACCTATACCTTAAGAAAGTATGCATACCGGTATGTGTACTTGGTACATGGAATTTCACAACTACAAGTACGCATACGGGTATGCATACTTTAGTTCCGGTCATGGATCACATACATGCAAGAATGCACACTATGTTTATAATCCAATGATGGTTAAGTATTCTAAACTCTTATTTCAATCATTGAACTTTCTTAGAGGATGACAATAGACGTTTTCACACACTATTAGCATCAAAGCAATTTTCAAGTTATTGAAATAATCATAACGAAACATTCCAAGTCTACACTAAATGATTGTATCACACAAACCATATAAGAAGTTACTCGGAGATTTTCATATGATCATCTTTTGACTTTCGTCAAGAATATAAGATGAAATTAGTTGAAGTGAAAGCTTACCAACACATATTCCGAGAAATATGTAAGCGAGTTAAACTCAGCTCGAAATCTCAAATGTGTATAATCGACAACTATATAGTAATACGACTTTTGTATCAATATAGGAGATAGAGTAGAAATAGACTTTCCAAGTGATAGATGAGTTTTAGTCTCCACATACCTTTTGTTGATGAAGTTCCACAAGCTCGCCTTAGTAGTTTTTCGTCTTCAATTGATGAACGTCGTGAAGTCTAATGCTCAACTACACAATCTATCCTAGTACGAGACATCACTATAAGTAGACTAGAAATCAAGACTTATAGTTTTGATCACTAACATTGACAAACAAGCTTGAGATAACAACACTTGCGAGTTTGACCGAGCAGTGCTTTAACATAAACCATGAACCTAATTATTCCGTGAGAGTACTTGGACAATTCAAAAGATCAATATCCAAGATCAATCAAGTCATATCCAATAAACAAGGATGGATATATCTACTTTGATTGATTTACGTACAACCTGTGATATTTCAATTATAAAGATATAAATAATATAATGCGGAAAAAGAAATAACAAAGACACCAGAAATTTTGTTAACGAGGAAACCGCAAATGCAGAAAAACCCCAGGACCTTGTCCAGATTTGAACACCAAACAGTATTAAGCCACTACAAACACTAGACTACTATCAAAACTTCGAACTGGAATGTAGTTGAGACTGAATCTACCGTCACAATAATTCAGTTACAGTCGCACTTCTTAAGCCTCTTGAATCCCAGCAGGGAATCCGCGTAATTGATTCCCTTAGATGACTTCCTTTACATCCTAAGAGTTGTTTCAAATAAATTGAAGACTTTAAACCAATCTTCCTCCCACATATAAGCATATATATGATTTCCGTTCTAATCAAAGATCAAGGTGAGATAGGAAATCGGTTAGCAATAGACAAAGTCTATCAAACCTCAAAATCCGGTCTTATGATTCTCGAAGAGCAGCCTAGATTATTATTCACCTCACAAGTAGATACATGTGGAATCACAAAGTCTGAGACGAATAAATTTTGTGATTTCTATCTATCTTGCCTGTTGGAGCAAGGCTCAACAATCAAATCAAGATTAGGATACATGAACTATCAAGATAAAGATAGTTGGACTTGGATTCACGAATCCCTAGTTGAAGTCTTTTTAGTCGCTAACCCTAAAAAGGTTTAAAGGAGAGGACGACTCTAGTTTACAACTAGGACACACGAGAATAGTATCAGGGGTTCAAAAATCCAGTTGTTATAGGTTCTCCTTATATAAACTTTCAAGATCAAGGTTGCTTTAGATTTAAGCTAAGGTAGCTTTGGAATCAAGCAATCAATAATCATCGGTCGATGAAAAACTTGACTTGAGATAAACATAATAGAATATACAATATGGTTATGATGAACCGTAATCGAACCGTGTACAATAACTTGTTCATGAGAGGATATCCGAAACTAGCCAGTCGAGAACGATAAGCTTGACCATTTTCATATAACACTTTAATCTTGAGTCATACATGTGATCAAACATGTCAAGATAATAATTTCAGATATTTGTTCAAATGCCGATTATCTCATAGAAATAATTTCGATGCATCTGAAAATATTCGACCGGGTAAGTATGTGTATTGTATTCCTATTAGGGACCAATTTTGTCATGGTATGTGTATTAGGTTTGTATACCCTTAAGACAAAAACGGGTTCAGGAATCCACAAATATTTTCGGGTTTGCATACTGGGTATGCATACCTTTTCCGGTTTATAAACCAACAGATCTTTTCCAGTTTACATACTAGGTATGCATACCTTCCTGGTTCACGAGTCAACAGACTTTTTATGGTATGGATACCGGGTATGTGTACCAAAAAGTCGTTTCCAAACTATAGCTACGTTGATATGTGTACTGGTACATGTAATGCGCCTTTGGACTTATAACAGTTGTCCCACTATGTTAACTGGTATGCGTACTATCCTGTATCCAGATTTACAGTAGTTTTATATCTTTCTAATAATCAATTCGAAACATTCCCGAATAAAATCAATGACACATATCACTGTTCCAGGATATTTTCAAATGATTAAATCTTGAAACATAATTTAAGTCATAAACAATAAATTGTTCTTAACCAAATTCATCAAGTATGAACAAATGTTTTTAAGCTTAGTCAGCATATTTCGAGAACGATACTCAAGATAAACTTGATTCGAAATTTCTATTATGCATGTAATGTCTAATTTAGTCATGCGACAGTGTATCATAGATATAAAGGTGAAAACTTGAGTAATAGTTTAGTTAAAGAAGTTCTCCAAAAGCTTTGGTTGATCTTCGCCTTCAAACTCATAGTAGAACAGTGATGTCTAAGGTGAGACACACTCACCACAAGTACATTTCAACTACACACTTTTATCCTAATATGAGACTTGACTAAATGTAGACTAGAAATCAAGATATAGTTTTGATCAAGTAGGAGGAGCATCTTGTAGATGTATAAGTTCCACAGTATTTTCCTCTAGACGCAACTCGAGTGAGATAATTTTCTTATCCACTAGGGATTTTTCTCCGAGAAGGATCCTTATTCATGAATCTTTTTCATTAACCTTACCATTAAGAGCATTGACTTTTTTTCCAGCCTGTTGACATCAGAAGCCTGAATTCTGAGATGTTTAAGAATTTCAGCACTTTCTTTGGCTGCTTCCCTTTCCACTTCTGAGTCAGACTTATCTGTGAGATAGTAGGGATAAAATTTGTCAATACCTGAATGTTTTATGGGAATAGAATATTCTTATATTTTACAGAGAGAAGAAGATTTAATATCATTAATAGAATTCATAAAGACAACGCTTTCAACAACTAGTGATACGTTATCAGAGATTGAATTCTTTTACATAGATTCAGATCACCACAAACACCGACTTGTTAGGTCTAACGGTATTTTCCTGCTCTGATACCAATTGAAAAGGATAGGTACCAAGTACACCACCAAGTTTTTTTTTCGGCAACCTGTATGGACAAAACCTAATACAATTACAAGTGTTAAAGATATTTGAACAATATGTATATAAAGTTTTTTTTCTTTCTCCTTCATAATCAATATATCTAGACTAACAAAGTCGTGAACCTGGTTGTGTAGAAGAGTTATTGGAAGATCTCACAAATAAATATCCAAAATCAATCTAGTCGTATTCAAATCAAGAGGATCCAAATTCTACCAAGTATGAAACTTGTTATCTATCTTTCAAGATACGAATTCAACAAGAACAAGTCTCGTTATTCATCACAATTAATAAGAACTTATGCTACCCTATGTTATTCCTATTATAAGGATAAAAAAATATAATGTTGGAAAAGAAAAAACACAAGACACCATAAGTTTTGTTAACGAGGAAAACTGCATTTTCTGAATAATCCTGGAACGTCATCCATATTAGAACACCAAATTGTATTAACCAACTACAGACATTAGCCAACTATCATACTTGGACTGGAATGTGGTTGAAACCAAATTAACCCTCAAAGAAATCCAGCTGCAATCGTGCTCCTTACCTATCTTGAACCTCGCAAGGTTCTACGCAATTGATTCGCTTAATTGACTTCCTTTACAGCCTAAAAGTTGTTTCAACCTAAGTGAAGACTTTTGATCACAATCTTCCTCTAATAGATAAGCATATTTGATTTCCCTTTAGATCGTTTAGATCAAGGCTTGAAAAATTTGTATGCAATAGAATAAAAAAAAAAACTAAAAATTGCTTTAACCTAAGTGAAGACTTTTGATACCAATCTGCCTCTAACAGATAAGCCTATTTGATTTCCCTTTAGATCGTTTAGATCAAGGCTTGAAAATTTATTTAGAATAGACAAAGCTAGAAAATCTCACAAATCCAGAATATTTACACTCAGTTAGCTAGGAATCATGGATTACTAACCACCTCTCCAAAACAATCTAAACCGATCAATAAAGAAGAGTTCTAGATATTTATCTTGAGGAATCACAAAGTCTAAGAAGAAGAGAACTTTGCGATTTTTATTTATCTCATTCCTGATCGGAGATCGACTAAACCTCAACGATCAACAAGAACAAGATCAAGATACACGAACTATTAGGTAAAAGATAGTCGGACCTAGCTTCACGAATACCTAAGTGAAGTCTTCAAGTCGTATACCCAATTATGTTTCTCATAGGATACCTAGGTTAATAGAGGACGACTCTAGCAATCAACGAGGACACATAAGTGTCAGGGATTGATGTTCCCAATTGTTTGAGTCTCTCTATTTATAGATTTTCAAGGATCTAGGTAGCTTTGAATTCAAGATAAGATAACTTGGGATTCAAGCAAATACTTTCTCAGTTTAGATGAAATTCTTGCTAGGAATTTATGTAAGCATGTTAGAAGTTCGCCTTGAAATTACATAGAAGAATATACACTATGGTCTAGGTATCTGAATCCGTGTACAATGATAGTTCGTGGCAAATATTCCTTGTGAACTTGTAAGCATAATCGTGTTCATTAACACTCGAGACTTAAACCATGATTCCCAAACACAAAGTGATTCAGTGATCAAAGTTGTCTTACAAATTTTTATGAGAGTTGTACCAATGCCAAATGTATTTGTGAAAATAGTTTATGGGCATCTACTTAGTTTGTATTGGGTAGGTATGTTTAGGGGTACGCATACCTATAGACCAGTTGGTGAACTCCGGTTGTTAGGGTACGCGTACTGGGTATGTGTACCTCCCCCTGTTTCAGAACTCAAATGTCCAGAGTACGCGTACTGGGTATGCGTACATACATTATGTCCAAAATCTCAGTAGTTCTGAAAACTCTCTTAAACAATTTGAAACATTCCCAATCGTCATAGATTCAAATCTCATTGCTTGGGTAATTTCCAAATGATCAACTTGAAACAAAAATAGCTCTTGAACAATAAATTGTTCTTAACTAAGAGACATCCATTGCTTGAATCATATTTCGAGAGATTTATCAAGACAAGCTTGACTCGTAATTTCTTCTTTGCAACATGAAATTTACTAAAATCATACGACATAGTCTCATAGAGATAAAATGGTAAATGCCGCGAGTAAATATGATAGTTCAATTTTCACATACCTTTGCCGATGAAGTTCTCCAAATGTCTTCCTTTGGTCTTCAATCTTCATGGGTTATTTTGTGATGTCTGATACTCAACTACCAAACTCTAATCGTAGTCCGAGACTTGACTTAGTATAAGTCAAGATATAATTTTGTGCATTTAACATTGACAATAAGTTTGAGATAACAAAACTTGTGAGTTCGCCCGAGCAGTGCTCTAACGAACTTGACTTTTTATTAGGGTTGTATTTAGTAATTTTAAAATTAATAAAATATAAATTTTAAATGTAGAATTTCGGTTAAATTTAACCCAAATGTGGGTTGAATTTAGTAAATGCCTTACATGACATTAAAACAAATGTAAGGGTTCACTAGAAGGAGTGTGAGGACACTGAACACATAACGTGCCATCTACAAACTGTACAAAACAACGACTCGCCGTAACCCAGCTCGGATGCGAAGGAATAGTCGTTTCTTTCTTTAAGAATTTGAAATCATATCAATTGCCATTCATTTTGATGAGCCATAAATCATCAGGTTGAAGCCTAAAATGACAGTCACTTTAAAAAAAATAAAATAATCGGCAGTTCTGTTTTTAAAATTCTAACAATTGTCCAAGTCCTCTTCTTCATACAAAGCCTGTTGGTCAAGACAAGAGGTCACGGATTTGATTTATTTTGATATGAGCCAAACTTTCTCCTTACTTTTTACCGAGATACTGTTTTGCTTCAGATAGCTAACTTCTGGTTTTCATTGTGAAGATATGGGTGCCTGAACAATTTTAAGAGTAGTTTAAGTAAATCTCAGCCGTCCATGATCAACTCGAGAAGAAAGTGATAAGCAAAGACTGAAGAGTACACCACCACATATCCTTTCAAAACTGACAAGAAATATCTTCTGATTTACATGAACCACCAGAATCTGAAAATCCATTTGGCAGAGCAGCAGCCAGTAGTACTCTCAACTCTTACCATGGAAATCAGATTGAATATCTAAATTCAAGATGAGAACCAATAGAAATATGCTGATGTGTAGATTTTCTCTATCCACATCATCTCCTTATTCCTCTATTTAATACCTCTCTACTCCTTTACTTAACTTCATCAGCTTCTTCATCCTCTAGAAAACATAACAAAGAACAGGTGAACAACAAAGAAGCACTAGAAAAAGAGAGTCATGGCCACCTCCGCCATTCAAAGGTCTGCATTCGCTGGTCAAACTGCTTTGAAGCAACAAAATGAGTTCATCCGCAAAGTTGGCAATGTCGAAGGTGGTCGTATCTCCATGCGCCGCACTGTAAAAAGCATTCAATCAAGCATGTGGTAATTACACAACTCCATTTAAGGCATGCAAATCAGTATACTATTTTGATATTTTCAAATCGTAATATGACCCATATTTTCGGAATTTTGAATAAACAGGTATGGACCAGACAGACCCAAGTACTTGGGACCATTCTCAGAACAGACCCCATCTTACCTCACTGGTGAATTTCCAGGTGACTACGGTTGGGACACAGCCGGGTTATCTGCTGACCCAGAGACATTTGCAAAGAACCGTGAACTCGAAGTGATCCACTGCAGGTGGGCTATGTTGGGTGCCCTAGGATGTGTCTTCCCTGAGGTTCTCTCAAAGAACGGTATCAACTTCGGCGAGGCAGTATGGTTCAAAGCTGGATCACAGATCTTCTCTGAGGGAGGTTTGGACTACCTTGGAAACCCTAACTTGGTACATGCCCAAAGCATTCTTGCAATCTGGGCTACTCAAGTTGTGCTAATGGGGTTTGTTGAGGGATACAGAGTTGGTGGTGGTCCACTTGGAGAAGGACTAGACAAACTTTACCCCGGTGGATCTTTTGACCCTCTAGGATTAGCTGATGACCCAGAGTCATTCTCTGAATTGAAGGTAAAGGAAATCAAGAATGGAAGACTTGCTATGTTCTCTATGTTTGGGTATTTCGTTCAGGCTATTGTTACCGGAAAGGGTCCAATTGAAAACCTTTATGACCACATCGCCGATCCTGTTGCAAACAATGCATGGGCTTACGCTACTAACTTTGCTCCTGGAAAATGAATGTAATTTTTCCTAGGGTGTATCAAGGTTTCAGGCATGTTAAGTCTTCTGTTGTTATTTGTGTGTAAATTGTTTTTGAATAGTAAGCAGTTGTTATCAAATTTCTAGTGTTTTGTGCTGCATAGGATATAGTACTTATAACGCAAATGGGATGACAAAAGAAAAAACAAAAATACGTAACTACAGAAGTAAATGCTGTAGGAAAATTCTTACGTCCCTCCTACAATACTAAATAATATAAATTTGCAAGAGCAAGGAAAGAAACAGAATAATACCTGTAAATGGGTTTCTTTCTAACCAAGCTCGATCACCAATAGTCCTTGTGTTTGAGAAATGGCCCAATCTGCTATTGTCCCTCACAATGATTTCACAATTGTGAATCCCTAAGAGAAGTTCAGTAACAGAGTGGCAACTGCTACAAACTCGAAGGTTCTTCGTACCTCTGACCGGGGCTAGCAAACTCAGGCTCCCCATACTTCCCTCTAACACATAACAGGACTAGAGTCAGGTCAGGAGGAACCCAATCAAACTGCATCAGTTCTCTTAGTTCTCTCACCTTAAAGAGGTATGTCCAGTTTAGCAGCTGCTGCATGTAAGTTAGAGAGAGTGAAATATTAAATACAATTCTTTCTTATCCATTTCGAACATGTGCTTAGCCTCGCATACACCTGCAGTGTAAACAAGCGGAAAATTGAAGTGCTCAGATTTGGCATTTGATATTATTTGTAAAATTAACAAGATCATCATCGTAAATTAATGTTCTAGTTAAATATAGAAAAAAAACAAGAAATATATTTTACAAGTTTAAGCTTGGCATGAATAATTGAACTAGGATTGCCTTCAGCTTTTTTGTGACGAGCTCAAGGCATTTGCTCAATAGAGCTTAGGCATTGATTTATATTTACAACAGGTTACATTTGAACTTCCTTCATAAGAATATTTAAATGAAAAGTCGTTTAAAATGCCTAAACATGAGTCAATTTTTTTAAAAGTTGATGCTTTGTGATTTTAATCAATAATATCACATTTAAAACCCCGTTGATAGTGTGTATGTTAGACATGAAACCTATAAGATCTAAATTAAAGTAAAGTAATGAGCTGAACTAGAATGAACTATTTGAGACTCAGGTTGATTAACCACGAGCTGTTTGAGCTTTACACTCCAAAGCTCAGGCTTGACTTGTTTCTTTGAGGTCAACCTCGAACTACCCAGAAAAAGAGTATGGAGTTTATTAGAGCCCTGTGATTCACCAATCTGAACATAGGTCTGGCAACCAATAATGCTGTTCAGTAATTTTAGTTACTAGTTTAAGACTGTATCCATTCACATAAGTTTAAAATTTAAGCAACTGCCTCCAACCACACAGGCTTGACTATAAGAAGTTAATACTAGGTATTGCATTTTCTATAAAATACCCTGCTTTATAGATTTCCCTGAGTTACTCAATGACAACAAAATCATAATGGTCCACAAGGAGATCTTAAAAATCCATGTGGATGAACCATAGCCCAAAGTACCAATCTTACCTCAAACAAAATTGACTGGATATCTAGACTCGAGATGAGAGCCAATAGAGAGATGCTGATGTGGAAAATTCCTCATCCACACTATCTCCTAATTCTTCTATAATAACTCTGTGGTCTTTCTCTTTAATTCATCAGCTCATACTCTAAAACTGAAAACAAAGAATAGGAAGAACAACAAAGAAGCACTAAATAATCATGGCCACATCTGCAATTCAACGGTCTGCAATTGCTGGTCAAAGAACGGTATCAACTTCGGCGAGGCAGTATGGTTCAAAGCTGGATCACAGATCTTCTCTGAGGGTGGTTTGGACTACCTTGGAAACCCCAACTTAGTACATGCCCAAAGCATCCTTGCAATCTGGCTACTCAAGTTGTGATAATGGGGTTTGTTGAGGGATACAGAGTTGGTGGTGGTCCACTTGGAGAAGGACTAGACAAACTTTACCCCGGTGGATCTTTTGACCCTCTAGGATTAGCTGATGACCAAGAGCCCTTTTCTGAACTAAAGGTAAAGGAGATAAAGAATGGAAGACTTGCTATGTTCTCCATGTTTGGGTATTTTGTTCAGGCTATTGTTACCAGAAAGGGTCCTACAGAAAACCTTTATGACCATGTTGCCGATCCTGTTGCAAACAACGCATGGGCTTATGCTACAAACTTTGTTCCTGGAAAATGAATGTAGCGTTTTCTAGGTGTATCATTACTTCAGGATTGTTATTGCTGTAGTTCCTTGGCTGTACATTGTAATTTTCTCTAGTAGCTAGAATCTATATATAACCTACTTTTCCTGTTACTCAGTATCTGTTTTATGAATACTAGGAGAGCCATTGTAAAATTTCTAGTGTTTCTATTGATAAAATAATAGATTTAAATGCAAATGGGTGGGCAAAAGAATTTTCTTTCATATAACTGCGGATGACTGGATGATGAAGTGATGCAAGAAAATTCCATTTTTATGTTCCTTGAAGAGTGCCATATAATCTTTCAATTTGAGAGAGCATGGAAAAGAAAAGAATAATACCTGCAACTAGGCGTGACCCTGTGACCTAGTTCAATCACCAATAGTCATTGCACAAAAAGTAATAGCTTCTGAAATGATGATTCTGCTATTATTCGTTCCTGCAAGGAGTTTACTAACAGAGATGCAGCTATTATAAACTCAAAGGTTCTTCGCTATCTGACTGAGTCTTACTGGCTTTACATTGGGTGCAAAAACATCAGCAAACATCTTGTTGTGTTCATCAAATTCAGCCTCAATTTCCTACTCTCCATTAATGCAGAAAAAGACTTGAACTAAAGTATACCCTCATTGTGTAGTAGATGTAGACAATTGTCAATAACAACTCCCAGAAAAAACTGTCAACTCAATCCAATGCAGCCTAGGACTATTCTAACTCCTACATTTATCTTTAGTTCTCTCATCTTTGAGAGGTTGATCACTTTACAAGCTGATGCCCGTAAGTTAGAGAGAAAAACATGACATCCAACTGTTTGTGAAGACATCGATTTAATGTGCTTAGCCTCACCATTACCTTGGGGTTTAATTAAACAAGCCGGGTACTAAAGAGCTCGGATTTGGCTTGGTTCATTGAGCTTAAGAAATGAAGTTTAATCTTGGATTGAAAAATTCAATCTCGTCTTCGCTTGTTTATGTAACAAGCTCAAGCTACGTGCCTAATGCTTAGTTTTAATTGGTTCATATCTACAATGGGCAACATACTAACCTTCTTTGTAAACAGATTAATAAAAGTGAATTGCGTCAAATATCTTAACATGATAGTGATGTTTTGTGATTTTTTACATGATATCATTCAAAAAAAAAAATCTAGTTCAAAACACTAACATATATGAAACATTGAAAATAACAGTAGGAGCTAAATTTAAGAGGAACTCAAACAGATAAATTATGAGCTACTCATGAGATGTTTGAGGTTACACCCCAAAGTCAAAGCTTGTTTAATTACTTCAAAAGTCTCAGAATTCGAAAACGAGCCAGAAACGAGTTTCTACCTGTTTGCAGACATAAAAGTTACAGATCTTAATATCTCTATAGTTCAACACAGAGAGGTCTAGCAACCAACAATATTGGCACATGCATTTTGTATCCCAATAACAAGTTGAAAGATTTCATTTGGATCGTCTGCAAAATATTACGCAGTTCAAGAGCTTGACAGTTGACACCATTCTTTTCTAACCCTAAGACACTAAGAATTCATTTTTCCTAATTTCTTCTTTGCGCATAGGAAGCAGACAACTTACTCTGTGGGCCCCACACCAGGAGTACACATTTCCGCAAATGAAGTTCCTCGGACACCATCTAAAGTTAGCAATAGCATGTTTTCAAATGACAGCAAATGTGTGGACCCATCACGAGATCTCAAAATCCCACATGGCAGAACCATAACCTATAGTATGAATCTTGAGTCAAATTTGACAGCAAATTGGTTGATTGGACCCATTACCCTTCATGTTTAGAATCACGACCCTCGTTACGTAACTCCCTAAATTAAATCAAGGGTAGAAATTGAAATGTTACGTGCACACTCGTTAAGGAGTGTGCACCAATTCGGACTCATGAATCTTACCTCAAACAAAACTGACCTGGATATCTAGATTTAAAATGAGAGCCAATAGAAAGCTGGAAGGACCATAACCTATAGTATGGATCTTACCTCAAACAGAACTGACTGGATATCCAGACTTAGATTGGAGAGCCAATAGAGCTGCTGACATGGAAATTTCCTCATCCACACTATCTCCCCCTTCTTCTACTTAATACCTTTCTAGTCTTTCTCTTTAACTCATCAATTCATACTCTAAAATTCAAAACAAGAAACAGGTAGAGCAACAGAGAAGCCCTAATAACCATGGTTACATCTGCAATCCAACGCTCCGCAATTGCTGGTCAAACTGCTCTGAAGCAGCAGAATGAGCTCATACACAAGGTCGGAAACATTGACAGTGGTCGCATCTCCATGCGTCGTACCGTGAAAAGCATTCAACAAAGCATGTGGTAACTATATGAGTTCATTTATTAATTTTATCAAGCTTTTCTGTTAGTAATTAAGTTTGCATTGTTTATAACACGAATTTTGGTTCAGTACTAGCTGATTTTTCTAATTGGAATCTAATCACATGACTGACTTTAAAAAAACAGGTACGGTCCTGATAGACCTAAGTACTTAGGCCCATTCTCAGAGCAAACCCCATCATACCTCACTGGTGAATTCCCCGGTGACTACGGTTGGGACACAGCCGGGTTATCAGCTGACCCAGAAACATTTGCTAAGAACCGTGAGCTTGAAGTGATCCACTGCAGATGGGCCATGTTGGGTGCCCTAGGTTGTGTCTTCCCTGAGGTTCTCTCAAAGAATGGTATCAACTTTGGTGAGGCGGTATGGTTCAAAGCCGGGTCACAGATCTTCTCTGAGGGAGGTTTGGACTACCTTGGAAACCCTAACTTGGTACATGCCCAAAGCATCCTTGCAATCTGGGCTACTCAAGTTGTTCTAATGGGGTTTGTTGAGGGATACAGAGTTGGTGGTGGTCCACTTGGAGAAGGACTGGACAAACTTTACCCCGGTGGATCTTTTGACCCTCTAGGGTTAGCTGATGACCCAGAGTCCTTTTCTGAGTTGAAGGTAAAGGAGATCAAGAATGGAAGACTTGCTATGTTCTCCATGTTTGGGTATTTTGTTCAAGCTATTGTTACAGGAAAGGGTCCAATTGAAAACCTTTATGACCATGTTGCTGATCCTGTTGCAAACAATGCATGGGCTTATGCTACTAACTTTGCTCCTGGAAAATGAATGTTATACTTTCTGGGGTGTACAAGTTTTAAGGCTTGCTAAGTCTTCTGTAGTTCCTTGTGTGTATATGGTAATTTTTGCTTGTAACTAAAATTGATCTATTCTTGTTTTTTCTTAATTAAGTTGCATATTCGTGTTTATAAAACTTGCACTAAAAATCAAATCTTTTGGTTTTTATTGCTTTGCATGCAAATATTCTTATAAAGTACTCGTGTCTACTGTTACAATCCTACAACAAAATTCTGAAAATTAAGATTTAACATATCTCTACAAAGACCATATAACCTTCAAAATGGAAAAGAAAAAGCGAAAAGGATGGTACCTGCTACTTTGTACCTCTGAAGCCATTCAATCACCAATAGTCTTTGCACGAGCAAGTCCCCTTTCTGAAATGATGGTATCTGCTATTATCCCTCACAATAATTTCACGATCATATATGGCTGAGAGTAATTTAGTAACAGAGTGGCAATCATTACAGACTCGAAGGTTCTTCACAATCCGAATAGGTTTTCCTGGTTTCACATTGATAAGCCCAAAAGCAATAGCGAATCTCTCGCTATGGTTAGCCAATTCAGCTTCCTTCTCCTTCTTCCCTTCAATGCATACCAAGACTTGAGTTAGGTCAGGAATGTACCCCGCAGATCTCAATCTCTCGTCCATCTCGCTTAACTTAGAATGGATCTCCTCTTTTTGATGATGTGAACTATCAGCAACAACGAACTCATGAAAAACACCATTGTGTTCGATCAAACTGCATCCTGGGTCTTTTCTTATTCCAATATTCTTCATCATTTCTCTCACTTTCGAGACCTCGTTCCATCTACCAACTGTGGCGTATATGTTAGAGAGAAGAACATAGCATCCAACTGTTTTTGGAGCCATCTCGATAACACGCTTGGCGGCACATTCACCGATCTCAACGTTGCTGTGGTTCCTACTACCGCTTAGAAGACTCATCCAAATTACTGCATTTGGCGTGATGGGCATATTTTCAATGACGTTCTTCGCCTCTTCTAGGTGTCCCGCTCGGCATAAGAGGTCTACCAAGCATCCATAGTGTTCAATAGTAGGTTCTATCCCATATTCTTTTTCCATAATACTGAAAATCTGACGACCTTGATTAACCATACCGGCATGACTACAACCATTTAGTAATCCAATGAAAGTTATGGAATTAGGTTTCATTTGGAGTTTTTGCATCTTGCTGAAAAGTTTAAGAGCTTCATCTGCCATACCATGCATTCCTAACCCTACAATCATAGCAGTCCAATGCCCTAATCTCCTCTTTGGTATTGCTTGAAAGACACCCAAAGCACTATCAATACTGCCACACTTGGAGTACATCTCGATAAGTGCAGTTCCAAGAACACCATCTATTTTGAACCCATTTCTGTCCAAATATGAATGAATCCAATTCCCCTTTTCAAGAAGTGCTAAACCTGAAACAGCAGAAAGAACACTGACCAACGTTGAATTAGTCGGAGTTAGACCCTCTTTGAGCATAGTCTCAAAGGCCTCCAGAGCAAGGATAAACCGTTCATTTCGTTCATATCCAGAAATTAATGTATTCCATGTGATGATATTTCTTTTTGTCATCGATTGGAATAGTTGTTGAGCAGACACAAAATCACCGGACTTCATGTACCCATTAATCATCGCATTCCAGGAAACCAAATTCCTATTCGGCATCTTATCAAAAACATCACGAGCAATGTCAACCTTGCCACATTTTGAGTACCCATCAATTAGAACAGTCCAAGAAAATAAATCCTTCTCTGGCATTTCATCGAACAACTTCTGAGCAAGTTCAATTTCTCCACATTTCACACACCCATCAATTAAAGAATTCCAAGAAATCATATCTGCATTCTCCATTCTATCAAACACTTTTCGAGCCGAAACAATATCAAAGCATTTAGAATATAAACTAACAACACTGCTTTGTACATATAAATCAGATTGAAATCCAGTTTTCAAACTTAATCCATGAACCTGTTTTCCTTCCTCAAGTGCACATAATCGAGCACACCCTTTAATAACAGAAGGCAATGTGAAATTATCTGGACTGACGGATGATTCACGAAGCAATTCACAAAACATAAGAATTGCATCATTAGAATGATGATTCTCTAAATAACACTTAATAATGGTGTTCCAAGTAAATGAATTGGGTTCTTCAATTTGATCAAACACTGATTTAGCATACTCAAGGTTCCCAATTTTCGGGTCAGAATAAAAAACCAAAATTCGAGAAGCTATTGTAATGTGGTTGAACATACCCGTTTTGATTGTGGAAGCATGAATTTGTTTCGGTTCTTTATGGGTTTTGCAGGTTTGCAGAAGAGAAAGATGGGTTTCATGAGGAATGTATGGTTGAAATGAGTGGAAAGTTGAAACCTTCAGCATTTTTCAGCTCACTTCTGGGATTCTGGGAAAGAAACAAGTGAGAGTCTGAGACACAAATATAGATAGACTAGATTACTGCTACAGCAGTGGGGGGCGACCAAAGAAGCAGACCATATTAAAAGAATTGAACTCCATAATAAAATTTAGATATTGCAACCACAATGACAACTTGAGTAGTTCCCTGTACGTTTGAAGAAATGGTACATCAGGATTTATAATGCCTCAACATACACTAGCAGTTTGGTGTGACAATGTAGTGCACTTTAGCGCCTCGTTCACCCAATACATTTGGAAATGAAAATTATGGAGCATTGGTTCACTAAATAGACGTTTGCAATATTATGTCCGTCTGCCTTATTATACGTCCGTGATAACATCGCAACAAAAAAAAAAAAAAAAAATCCATCTTTGAAACCCTTTCCCCGAAGATATTCTTCTCATGTTCCACGTGGATTACCATGGTCACCAAGTGTTATACAAATCCTAATTTTACTGACACGTGTTGTTCATAAGGAACCAAGGGTAATTTCGTCATGATCTTGTTATACAAATCCTAAAGAAAACTCCTTTCTGTTTAACTTCTTTTGCTTCCTTCGTTTTTTTCTCTGTCTCATTTGCATCTTTGCATCTTTGCTCAGCCATAGAATCAATAGAAACCATAAATCGATCAAATCTCAAATGGAATTTTCTCTTAATTGTTTGATATCTAGACAACAAGGTCTTGAGTGAAGAAAAGAAGAAGAAGATTATCCATAAAAGTTTCTATCTTCATCTAATAAATAGTTAATTTGAGTGGTGAATCTATGGGTTCGCCTGTTTTGTGAAAAAGTTTCATTTTATTTTTTGAACATTAATTGATTCTGTAACATTTTGTTTTGTATATATTTTTTTAATCTTCTGCACTTCGTTTCTCTCTGATAATGTAAATCTGTAACTTTATTTTTGAATTCGATGTTTACTGTAAATGGGTGAATCCAGTCCAGTTTAGGGAAACCCGGTTAATGGTTAATCCAGTCCCAGAAACAATTTAACCGCCGGTCCAAAAACATGTTTTTGGACTAGACTTTTTATCCGTCCAAAAAAGAAAAGCACACGTGCGAGCAAGATGAATATTTTCCACATTTAACCTTCTGCGATTGATAGTCAGAAATCAATTCGAGCTCCGTCTTATTTTTTCTCTTCATCTCAAATCTGAGATCTCTTGCTACTGCTTGATTTTTCTCGTTCTCACTTTGCTTCGCTCTCAATGGTTAGGTTTGTTTTGAAGATCGTTTTATTCCTCTGTAATCAGCTTCATCTCCATCAAATGCAGGTATGTTCTGTGACAATTAAGTGATGGTGAAGAAGATAAGCAGGCGAAGAAGAACATCAAAAGATTCATATCCAAGAAGAAGAAGAAGAAAGAGAAATAAATTTATTAATTTTGGGTTTTGATTTATATTTATATTCTTTAATCTTCTTTTTTACCCTTTTTTTTCCGGTACATATTTTCTTTGAGTACATATCAATACGTACTGCTGGATCAATATGTATAGTATGTACTATTGAATCATACACTTTTTCTTTTAGTAAATATTTCCCTTCACTACATATCAATATGTACTGGGATCATACTCTTTTTTCTCCGGTACATATTTTCTTCAATACATATCAATATGTAATGTTGAATAAATATGTACCGTGGGATCAGATAGTTTTTTCTTCAATACATATTTTCCTTCGATACATATCAATATGTAGTGGTATGGATAACTACATATCGATATGTAGTGGTACATATCAATATGTAGTGTTGAATAAATATGTACCGTGGGATCAGATAGTTTTTTCTTCAATACATATTTTCCTTCTATACATATCAATATGTAGTGGTATGCATAATTGCATATCGATATGTAGTGGTTTGATATACTGTCAAATATGTATTGAAGAAAAAACCACTACATATTTAGTTTTACCTTTTTGCTGTTGGTGAATCATCAGTAGAACAAAATCGGTAGTTTTTCTTCTACTTTATGATGGTGAAGCACTTTCTTCTGTAATTCCTTCTTTTATTGTTCTTTTAATTTTTCGATTAGTAACCATTTTTGATGGTGAAGCATTTTTCTTCTGTAATTACTCCTGAACGAAACACAGATCTGTTTTTTTCGATCTAGGTTTTAAAAAAAGAATCTTTAAAGAAGAATCAAAAACTGAAGAAGAAGAACAATGAAAAAGGCGAAAATCTGGTTTTTATTATCTTTGGGGATTTTTGATGGTTGTTTTTCGAATCTAGAGTTTTGATTTGTTTTCTCTGAAAAAGAATGAAAACAGGAGAAGAAAAAGAAGAATGGAATGTCGATGAAGACAAGAGAGAAAAGTAAATTACTTTTTACACGTGTTTTCTTCTTTGCATGTGGCACACGTGTAGTTAGGGTCAGCTTAGTAATTTTGTTCTTTTCAAATGTTTTCAGGACCAGCGATTAAATGTTTTCTACCGCTGGACTAGAGGATAAGCTGGGTCGGGTTTTTTGGACCAACCAGCAATTTTCTCATTTTGTTTTGTATATATTTTTTTAATCTTCTGCACTTCGTTTCTCTCTGATAATGTAAATCTGTAACTTTATTTTTGAATTCGATGTTTACTGTAAAATGGGTGAATGCTAATCATTGTATCGGGAAGAATTCGATGTTAATTAAATAAATTCATAGAAAAATTTGGTCGAATTTGCTCTGTTTTACTTATGGGTATGGGTTTACCCGACCCGGAACTTTGTCTTCTTAACCCGACAGTTCATCTCTGAAACTCTGTTTTTCAGAGTTGATCAGAATCCGAATCATCCGATCGATTTACTAAATTTTTAAAAAAACCTTTGACAGGAAATCGATTTGTTTTATTGTGTATGAATGAAATTTATGATCAATTTGTTTGATTATGTTGATTTGAATCTCCAATTCATGAAATTCGAAATTGATTTTATTTTCTCCGTACAAACTTCGTGACGGACAAACACTACATCTTCTCATCACATAGAAATGGAGATGCTTGCCAGGGCGAGAAACGGCAGGCAGATCCTCTCCGTTGAATATGGAGTCTTCAGGCCGGCGCATTCTCATATACGCCAATGTTTGGTTGATCATTAAGTTCATTCAGAAGTTGATATATTTCGGTAGACTTAGGGTGTGATTCGTCATCTGCAATGAATTCGTATACACCATTGTCAAGTTCGATTGAACTACTTCCGGGGACAAGTTTCTGAATACTCCCACCTCTCATCATCTTTCTTGTGTTGATTACCTTGTCCCAGTTCTTGGCTTCGGAATATACATTTGATAAGAGGATGTAATTTCCATCAACTTGAGGTTCTAGTTGCAGAAGATTGATAGCAGCTTCTTCAGCTAATTCTATATTCTTGTGAATTCTACAACCACCAAGAAGCGCCCTCCAAACAACAGCATCTGGTGAAAATGGCATACTTTTAACGAGCTCTCTTGCCTCGTTGAGGCATCCTGCTCGACCTAAAAGATCAACCATACATCCATAATGTTCAATCTTAGGTTCAAGTTGATGGTTATCGCTCATGGATTTGAAATATTTCCATCCCATATCAACTAAACCAGCATGGCTGCACGCGCTTAAAACTCCTACGAATGTAACACCATTGGGTTTAAACCCCTGCGATATCATCTTGGAGAAATGATCAAGAGCAAGCTCTGCAAATCCATGGTTTGCGAGTCCTATAATCATGGCACTCCAAGTTAAAACATCCTTTAAACCCATCTTATTAAAAACTTCAAGTGAATTTGCAATGTCTCCACATTTTGCGTACATATCAACTAAAGAAGTCCCAAGCTTCAGATCAACCTCAATTCGATTTCGTTTAATATATTCATGAATCATTTTGCCCATGTTCAATGCACCCAGTTCGCCACAAGCTGACAGTACACAAACCATGGTCACTTTATCAGGTTTTACATTGGCTAATTGCATTTCTTGAAACAACCTCAGTGCTTCATTAGATTCTCTCCTTGTATCAAACAATTGTCTTGCATCCCCTATATTTCCAGCTGCAGTGAACCCGTGAATCAATGTGTTCCATGAAACCAAATCCTTTACAGGCATTTTATCAAATAGACGCCGAGCTGATTCAATCTCACCAACCCGAACATACTCAGCTAGCATAACATTATAAGAAACTAAATCAGGTTCACACATTTCATCTAGTACTTTCTCTGCAGTATCCAATGTACCACATTTTGCATACATTTCAATAAGAGCAGTCTGCACAAACAAATCTGAAAGAAACCCAAGTTTCCAGACATGAGTATGTATCCTTTTACCATCTCTATCATTTACTGATCTTCCACAAGCTTGAAGAACAAGCGAAAGACTAAAACTATCAATAACAATGTCTTCCTGGATCCACATTTGGGAAAAAAGAGATATAGATTCTCGAGGATTTTGGGCATTTAAGTAAGCTCGGATCATCGAGTTCCATATGAAAGTATCAGGTGAAGGACTACGATCGAATAAGGAACGTGCGTAAGGTAAATTTTTGGAAGAAGAACATGAAAACAATTGACACAAGAATTTGCCTAGCATAAAATTGCTTTGATCAAGAGACGTTTTGATGGTAAAAGCATGAATTTGGAGGAGATGATTGAGTTTAGTTGAATTGTGGAGAAGAAATATTGTTTTTTGCTCTATGGACGTTGAGTGGGGAGAGCTTAGAAGCACAGATGAGAATCGCATGGTTAAGTGAACGCATTTCTCTGTCAGTGTTTCAAACTATTGAATTCAATTAGCGGTGAAATGTTTATCAAAAAAAAAAAAAAAATTAGCGGTGAAAATAAAATAAAATTGTTTGGTGTAGAAGTGAGCTGTCCCTCCGCAATTTGATTTTCTCAAAAGAATTGTACATGAGTGCCATTAAAAAGACTAGTTTATCACCCGTGCGATGCACGGGTTGGTTTATTGCTTATGGAATATTGAATGCTCTATTTATTAGAGAATATGTTACGAAAAACCAAAGTAATCTCAATAAGTGTGTAAGAAAATAAAATAAACATAAAAGGGCCAAACAAAAACAAACTCTAAAGCACAAGCCAAAATTATTTATAGCAATAAAATTATATTATTGTTTTTAGTTTTGAAACCAACAAAGAATATATCGAAAATAACAAACATTCTTTGTCGTCTATGGTTTTGATGGCTCATTAGTTGTATTCTCGATGATTAAACTTGTTTTGGTTGGTTAAATAAAACCATACCATTCTTATCTAATTTAAGATTCACACCCCTTTTGCCTATGGTTTCTTTGTAGTCTTTGTATGTTTCTTCTTCTTCTTTTTTCTTTTTCGTTGTGAATTTCTTCAAGGTAGAGATAAGTATATATATTTTGCCTTTTCATATTGTTCCACAAGTATTTCGTGTTCTTCTTTTTGAGAATTTGTTATTTTCTCATTTTTTGTTGTTCTTTTTTATTACCGCATGTAGGTAGTGATACTCGAACATGTATATATTACGAAGATTTTCTAGCTTCATTATGTGAATTTTTTTGGGATAAAGATCTCTTACATTTGGTTTATATATATAGAGGATAATTAGGATGTTATGTTTGTTTTTTTTTTCAATATTTTATCTAAATTTTGGGTTGATTCTATAGATATCTTATTTTGTTTCCATATTTTTGTCACCCGTGCTACGCACGGGTTTGTTTCTCGTCTTTGAATTATTACATCGAATTCATTGAATACTTAGCAAACAAAATTAATTTCATCAAAAATAAAAAAACATTGTTAAAAAACCAATAAAGGCATGGCCCCCAAAACTAATAAAACAACATTCAATAAATCTAAGGGTGCCGATGGATGTTAGATAATTCTAAATTTTTCACAACTACATTCAAATTATACGAAAACAGTTTTCGGATTCGAAAATTTGAATTTTTTATCCCAAAATATATTTATAAATATATAGTTTTTAAACCTATAATAATGTATATCATATTTAATTTTTAAAATTTTGATTAAAAGACATTTAAAAATGTCTTCATCCAGATCAATTTTTAAGTTATTTTTTTTCTTCAATATAAATAATATATTGTTTTTTTTATGTGATTTCAAATCGGATAATTATTCAACATCTTGATAAAAATTTGGATATACCCAGAAGATAAAAAAGATACACCCATTCGAATTTCAAATTGAATTGGTATAGCGTATCTGATTTCCGGATTCAGCTTTGAATACTAACATATTCACATTCGTATGTATCCTTCTACACCTTTACAATAAACTACTAAACGTAATACAATTGAAAAATAAAAATAATTAATTTTTAAATTAGTTTATTACGAAATTATAAATATTTTATTGTTTTCTTTCCTTGTAGTTACAGATCGGATAATTATCCCAGAACTGAATAGATAAGCCAAAAATTTAGGAAATCCATTCGTTGAAATTTCGAATCGAAATTGGATAGCGTGTATGATGTTCGGATTGGAATATGCATCCCTATTCACATCGGTATGCATCCATCCGCACCTTACAATAAACTAATAAAAACCAATGCAATAGATAAAATAACTAAAAAGTCATGGATTTGCTGACTTTAGTATTTTTTTTCAGCTCCTTGATCAAAATTATGTTGATCATGTCTTTTTTCGAAATATTTATTCTTTAAATTATTTGTGAGGGTTGATTTGAAAGTAGAAAGGGACCATGTTTCCCTTAACTTGTGTGGGTAGATGAGTTATCCTGATTTTTTTTTATATTGAGCGACGTTTATAGCTAGGAAACTCAGTAATAACAACTGAATTTATGTTCGAATCAGATCCAATACCTAAGAGCATCCTATCACACACGTAAAAAAAAAAGAAAAAAGAAAGAGAGAATAATAATAATAAAAATATAATCAACCAAAAACTATCCCATGTAACGTGTAAAGGTAATCATAAATGAAAATAATTCTGTGGTTGTGACTAACCATCGCATCGTTTCACCCGAGATAGCCCAAGGTGCCCAGCTTAGGGTGGTGTAGAATCGATAGCTAATGTTTTATATAATAAAATAAATTATGAGGTGACATGCATGACTCATACGCTTGTTGTGAGTCTTGTGACTTCGTCTGAGACTGTATATTTGAGTGTCTATGTAGGTGCTAAATTGTGAAGCCCTTTAAATGGCCATATATATGCTTGTCTAGTCTCTTATACGGCCTCTATTTATGAGTTAGTTAATCAAGTTTCCTAAGTTTCCTATTTGTTTTAAGGTCAATTAGGGTTTCTTTAATGAACTCATAGAAATATATGTACCGGGGGAATTGGAGTTAACTAAAGAGGTAATATTGGGTTCCGAGGTATTACTAAAACCTAGTCCGGTTGGGAGAATTCGAAAGCTAGGAATTCAATTCTGCACACCCTAAGCTTCTATTTATGTCATCAAGATATACAAACTAAACAAAATACTAATTAGCTAATTAGCCAAATGCTGCACAGAAGAAAATTCTTTGGTTTATTTCTACTTTATAATTGCAAGAAAGCAGAAAATAGAAACAACTCTCGGTCGTCAACAATAACAAACTCTCCGTCGTCTAAAACTAAAAATCCTTCAAGCGGAGGAATTTCATTTTATTGCTTAGTTATCAAATATCCCGGTGGTTTCAATACCACAATGCTCTATAGTTACATTAAGTTACATTCACACGGTGGCGATTAACATTTAACGACTACCTCAAGAGAAAAAGAGTCGATGATACCTGTCTTTTTTATTTCACATCCAACCATGTTCTAAATTTCATCCTTGTTTGGCCACACTGCCATTGCATACAATTGTACGTTGCCCACAACCAGCATTTGTACATTGGATATTGTGATGGAGGTAAGTCAAGTTTGAAGATGTGCCTAAGTTTTTGTATGGTCGGTTGGCATTCCTAACTCAAATCAATTCAAATCAATTCAGTCTCTCGACATTGGTGATGCATGTAAAATTATGATCGGGTAAGTACACCACCCACCACTGCTTGAGAAAAATAAAATATAGAAATGAGTTAAAAAAAAAACTTAAATTTACAATGATTCTATCTAGATTTCTCTTTAGGGGAGACCCTCCTTTCATTTTGGATCAAGTGAAGCAAAGTGAGGAAACTCTTAAGCGAGGGAGTGTAGTGTATTGAAACCAACAAATGTACTGGGAACATAAGTCAATTTATGATAATAGCTGAAATGGCTACCGATACGATGAATGATCCCAATCCATGTGAAATGGATGTGGATGTAGTAAACAATAAAAAAAAGACACTATTAATCTAAAATAAACCGACATAAAATCGTTTTAGCAAGACATATATAGGCCAGACAAAACACAATAACCTTACAGAACCCTACTTGTCTATTCTTCTTATTATACAAACTCAAGCTTCTCCAACTCTTAGTCCACACAAAAAAAAAAAAAAAAAAAAAAAACGATTTCAAGAATAAAGAATTCTCACAAGTTAAACAAAAAAGTCATCATGGGTTTCAAAATGCGCCGATAAGTAGCATTATGTTGACCTCAATGACCTGCCCCAGGGATTTCATACTGAATGTTCTTTCCTTCGCCATGTTATACACTAAAATTCTGTAAAACTACAAGCAGCAAGCCTCCCTCTACATCAGGCAAGTTTTTTTCATATAATCTTCTGTCCCCGGTGACTTTCTATCCTTCTCAATGAAAACAATGCCTACAATTCCAATATAAAAAAATAAAAAAAATGATCACACATGAATATTCTTTCCATTCCTTCTAAAAGTAACTTCTCTCGAAGGTTAATTACTTAGTATGTTAGCAAGCTATAAGTGTTGTACGACAGAGCGAAGAGGTAATCTCTTGTAGGGGAACCCAATGATCAATCTAACAATCGTAAGATACATATGCAGACAATCATTAAATTGGGAAATAGAAGAAAAATAAATCTATGAGAGAAAATCTTGGTGTTTTCACTGTTACTTCTGTAACAAATTTTTGGAAGAAAAAAAATACCATATTCATGAGTCTAAGGCATTGGTAAAGAAAAAAAAAACAACAACAACTTAAACTTTGATTAGGCCATGCACATCAGGTTAGGAATTTTATTATCTTATCGTCATGAAATTTTCCGTTAACCCGATTCATGTTTGTGCATGTAAGTTTTGTACACTTTTCATAGTGAGCAATCTTGAAGCTGTAAAAAATCCTTCAACATTTATGCGGATTTCATTGGATAATTCTTCAAGAACAACCTATAAAAAAATCGAGACATGGAATTTATTCATTAGACATATTCAAATGTTAAATAAAGATTGTGCATATGATATTGAACGGCTTGAAAATTAAAGAAATTTACATTGCAAGAACATTTGACAGTATCATTTTGGTTATCACCGACATCTGTCTTGCACAAAAAAGAAAAGAAAAGAATAAACCCTAAACTTTCACTCTTTAATCCTACTGATAATAAAATGCAAAAATTTAAAACGCAGTCCAAAAAAATAGAAGAACACTTACAAAAATGCAGTCCCAAAAAAAAAATCCCATTATCATCGAATATACTCTATATATTTCTGTTTTGAACTTACGAATGGCCTTAGCAATTAGATCAATGATATAAATTTATAATAAAGAAATTGAAACTGCTACCTTCGTACTTTGTAACTGATGTATCTTAAGGAAATATATATTCGAAAAAGTCACTTGCGGATCCGTGATCCCAGACTGGCCAACTTGGATCTTTGTAGCAGTAACCCGTGGCCATGCTCAATCAACTACAATACATTAAACCCCCTATGGAAGATGCTTCACACATTTGGAGCATACAAAAACTTTATTGGATACAAAAAAGTCATAAAGGAAAATCAATAACATCTCCCCACTCAAAAATAGCTGATGGGATTAGGAAACAATAAAGTAAGCTCAAAATGATGTCTGTTATGTGGATTTGGATCTTAGTGGATGATCCACCGTCTAGAATATTTATGACCAAACGTGGAGCATTTGGGATTAGCATCATCATATGGTTGACAACTAATTAAGGACAACATTTATGTTGTTAACACTTGTACAAAAAGTGTCAATCTTCTATTTGTGCACATCATGTAACTTGGTCTATAAATAGACCCTTCATGTACTTGGTAGTAGTATCTTGAAAGAAGAACAAAAATAATGAAAAACTCTCCTTCACTCTCTTCTTCATACTTGTGTTTTTCAAGTCCCATATTTTACATACTAGCTAATTAGTTTAGCTTGGCATATTAATGAGAAGTATCAATATTCCGTTTAATATCAAATCATTAACGATTTGATACATACAATTATAATACGTTATCAGCACGAATTGCTCCGTGGTGATCGGCGTCGGGCTGACGATATGGAAAAAGGATAATTCTCTTCACCTCTTGCATATTTAATTTAACTATTTCTAAGTAGTTTTATGCATACAATTTGTATTGTGTCTAACTTTGTTTTCCTATTTTGATTAGGACTTGTTAAAGAGAGAGTTAGACATATTACCGTATTTGTATGTCCTATTTGGAGCACTTGAAATATACGGTATATGAAGAGATATGCAAAATAGATACATATTGGCAACGACTCATATTTGTGGTGCTTTTCCGAATTTACCCAAATATTTGAGTTTTACAGCGTTTTATTATTTTCCTCTTTAGCCAACCAACGGAAGGTTTTTCCGCATCCTTTTGATAGCGTAGAAAATAAAATTTTCCTTTGTTGATACACCAATGATTTTTTTGGTGTTAATGGTTTTAATACCGACAGAACAAGGAATTATTGCATCCTTGGGGAAAGCAAAATTTTGATATTCCTTTGTTATAGTAATCTCCAGAATTTTAAATTCGTTCCGCTTGAAGTCGGAATGCGATGAAAATGAACACCGGGTTAACACGGTTAGCCAGTCTCTATCAGCGGTCATAGAAATGAGCTGCAATTGATATTGAGACAAATTCTTTTAAGAAATAAAGAATATGTTCATATTTCAACTTTGATAAATTAATATTTCGTCGAGCCAAATGGACGAAATTGGAGATTTATCGGTATTATATTAGAACCGTTTCACCATTGATATTTTTGGAAATAGTTCGGCTTGATTTTAGAGAAGATATATGCACCATATATAATATAGTGGTGAGAAATAAGGAGAGCTGCATATTTTGCGCACTTATGTGTTCCTGCTAGTTTTACGGCGTGTATTATATGCGCATATTATATGCGCATATTATATGCATCGGCGAGCTTTAAAGATCTAGTGCTTAATTTGCACTTTGTATATGTTGTGTCAACAACACCGAGTGCTGCAAATGTTAACTGCGCCTCGTAGATATACAAACGTCGAGCAATAATGAGTGTTGCATTTTTGTAAATGATATTTAGAGTTAATATCATGTCTTCTCGTCGCCTGAGCTATTACCTAAAATCCTGAATTTGGTGAATTAAATTTGCAAAAAAGTACCTATGCAAATAATTTTATATTTGGCAAAGAAGGAAAATACAATTGTGTGTAGGCATATTTTTGAATATTGGAACCACAATAGTTCTCGGGTTTTAAGAACCTGATGAACCCCGCACCACCAAAAGTGGAGAGATACGGGACGGTAGCATAATATTTGGTTTGAATAAGCCATCTTTGAGCTAGGAAAAGCTCTGCTATTGTTGTGACATAAAAGACACAGTACGTGCACCTGGAGTGCTGTTCATTGTTTTAAATCTCTATCGGTCATCTTGGCAGGACTGGTACTGATATTGAGATAGTATCTATAGTCACAAAATTTGTTTACAGTTTACTGTTGATTTTACATGGAAATGTAAATTCTTTAAAATTATTCCAGCTGGACAGTAAACGAGAGAGGAAACCTGATCAGTCACCTCTCCTGGGCTGCATGATATTGTTATTTTTTCTGCACCCAGTTGCTCCCTTGATAGGTAGAGTAATGCGGAACTGAATGTTCTGTTGATGAGAATTCCCTCCTAAGGATCAGGGGGAGAATCGTCGACGATATTGGTTAATTCCAATTGTGTCTCATTTAAATTCTCACACCGAAAAATTCCTGAGGTGTTGGAGATTACTCTGTTGCTATATTTTGCAAGAGTACGCTTGCTTGATTCGGCATATATTAAAATTCTTGCAAGGCATGCCATGTAATCGCAGCGATTATTTCGTCTGAAAATATGCTTACATGCATAGACAAAAACCTCTAGTTAGAGGTATGCCAATCTAATCAGATAACGTCAATATTCTCTTTGAGTGATGAGTTGATATCTCTCCTGACGAGGAGCACATCCATAAACGTTGCGTTGATATCTCATGGAGAGGAATATCCGCATATTGAAATTTGGTACCAATGGATTATGATATCCTCATACTCTGGAGAATGATGTAAGATCGTTTATTTATTTACTGATTAATAACTAAGTTGTCGATAATGTTCAGAGTAGCTACTGAAATCATTGTGGGTAGATATCCCCTTTGCAAAGGAATTATCGACAAAGTTCATATGATTGGCAGATATGGATCTCAATCCATATTGAGTTGTTCTCTCACTCGTATTTGCTCTTAGGACCTCGGTCAAAGCATCCGCAAACTTTAGTTCGAAATCTGATGCTTATAAGAAAGCATAATGAGAGAATTAAGGTCGCTTGTTATATAGCGATAACCTTGACAACGAGTTTCCACGGACACTAACCAGGTTCATGGGAATATGGTATGGTAGTCATGCATGACTCAACATATCACCTGGATGGTAACCGTGTATCTATACTCGTATAGATTTTAAAAGAAACTCTTATTTGCCAATCATTGATGTTGTATCATCCTAGTGATGTCTTTGGGCATTGATGGTTTGATGTTCTTGTGCATTTTGAACTTATTACTCATGAAACCATTGTCATGTTTTCTGTTTAAGACATGCTATATTCCACTGCTGTTACTATTCTACTACAAGATTTGCAAATTTGATGAGAAAGTCTTCCCACCGTTTGGGGGAGGAAAGGCTGTCGCCTGAAAAACGGCGTGAAGTATCCTGGTTTGGACAACGATAAACCAAGATGCATCTCATCTGAATGTTTTCAGTAATGAAAGACATGAAGAAGATTTGATATCTTCAGGAATTGCAAATCAAGTTGCTTCATGAGAAGCTGTGAGTGTAGTAGCTAGTGTGTCATTTAAAACACACCTTGAGCATGGATGACTAGTTGATTTAAAATATTTTGCACCTCCTGAAAGGAAGAGCCATTCACAATCATTGAAATATAGTGCTCTCAAAGAGACTATTAGTGGAAGATCGAATTTATCTACCTATAGTTCTATTAATAAGAGAATGTCTCTGCAAAGGCCGTGGAACCTCAAAATGAGAGGATTTCCTTAAGGCATGCATGAAATAGAGAAATTTGTGATCGTAATCCAATGATTGTTGATGACATAGTCAAAGTATCCTCTGATACTGCGATAGATGATGTTGGTGTTGAACCACTCTCCATAAGAATGTCATCAAAGGAATGATTGGTTAAAAGGAAAGATTTAGGCAAAATAATAATTTCTCATAAAATGCATGGTTTTGATACTGCAACCAGAACACCCGATAATATGAGATACTCTTAGCCACAGACAGGTGTTTGCAGTTTCGACACCCAATAATGTAACCCCTAGTGGCTACAGGTGGGTGTATGTGTATAATGGAAAAAATAAAGTCAACTAATGGCACAAAGTCTTTTACAGGTATCTGAAATGAATTTCTCTGTAACATATTCCCTATTATGGATGCAACTACCTCTTTGGTATTTGTCTGGCAGTCTTTTAAGGACTCGACGTGCATCTAAAGAATGTGGTTATTGTGAATCTGTGTGAAAACATGATACAAATAACCGTAGAAAAATTCCTGAAGGTTTTCACCTATCAGTAGAATTACCATGTCACATGCATTTGCCATATAAAGACGAACATAATCAATCGTCTAAGTGAATGCTTATTATCCAGGGATATGAGAACCATCTTATGTGCTCATAAACCATATTATCCAGGGATATGGAACTTCTGAAGAATTCTCCAAAGCATAAAAATTCTTAAAGCAGAAGTTCGAGATGAAACTCTCGGTAAAACAATGTCTCAATCTGCTGGTTGAGTATTTTAAATGGAAGTCCATTAATTTCGTCAACCTTAAGGGTTTAGACATGTTTAAATGGACAAGCTGATCTGGTTTCAGTTCTTCGATTTCTTACAAGATTGATCGATTTCCATCTCAACAATAGAGATGTATCACTCTGTGGTTTGTATTACATAAAAGATGTGTAAATGGTATATTAGCTGAAATATGCTATAGATACCTGATATTGGGTTTGTAGTAAACATGTAAGTCTGGCTCTGCCCAGCACCAATATCGATACATTGGTACGAAGAAGGTCTCCCCTCATCTCCGTGGGTCTTTGAAGCAGCTAAAATATTTTCCTAGCTGAAATCTAGTTGTAGAGGATACTCGTTTATCCTCCAATCGATTATGATTGTTCAGACAAAGCTAGTGGAGAATATATAAAAGTTGGCACAACCAAATGATCATTAATAAATTTCACAGAGGAAAGTTAGACTGATTTTCTCAACTAAAGAAAGCTGGAGTTGCTGAAGACTTTAAAGGGGTGGTTCGGAAATCTAAGCAGTACTACCGGGAGTAATGATCAACCGAGAAGGCTTCTCATCAGGGGGAGTAAAGCCATGGAAGACTATGGATATGGGCATATTGGACATTACGTCGTGTACTCTTTTTCCTTATTCAAGGTTTTGTCCCACTGGGTTTTCCTTGTCAAGGTTTTAATGAGGCATGCAAGTCCATTGCCATCCGCACTTCGTCATGTTGTACTCTTTTTCCTTCGTCTTGGTTTTTGTCCCACTGGGTTTTTCCAGGCAAGGTTTTAACGAGGCAACATCTACGGATTTATCATTGTTCTGAGGACTCATATTTTCCTACGTACAGGTTTTGTTGCACTGAATTTTACCGGCGAAGCATTGATGAGACAACATATTTGGAAAGGCGAATCATCCAAGGGGGAGTGTTATGTGGATTTGGATCTTAGTGGATGATCCACCATCTAGAATATTTATGACCAAACGTGGAGCATTTGGGATTAGCATCATCTTATGGTTGACAAATAATTAAGGACAACATTTATGTTGTTAACACTTGTACAAAAAGTGTCAATCTTCTATTTGTGCACATCATGTAACTTGGTCTATAAATAGACCCTTCATGTACTTGGTAGTAGTATCTTGAAAGAAGAACAAAAATAATGAAAAACTCTCCTTCACTCTCTTCTTCATACTTGTGTTTTTCAAGTCCCATATTTTACATACTAGCTAATTAGTTTAGCTTGGCATATTAATGAGAAGTATCAATATTCCGTTTAATATCAAATCATTAACGATTTGATACATACAATTATAATAATGTCTTTAAATTAAATTATTGCATTCCACCTAGAAAGTAATTGTGTAGTGAGGTAAACCAATCTGCAGATGTAACTTTTTTCAAGATAATATGAATCATTTCAGCAAGTATCAGAAGAAAAACAAATTGACCTATTTGGATACTTGTGTAATCTCGATCTCCAAAGACACCATAACGAATGACTTTAACTGTGTTGCAGCATATTGTTTGCTCTTTAGGCAGAGTCTTTGCAATTTGCCGATCATCCAGCTAATAACAATTAGTCTCAGCTTAGAGCATGTCAATCTGCTGCTACTTCATCGGTTCGCAATCTCAGACTTGTTTTGCAATTGCTTCATCAAATACATCGTTAAAAAAAACTCTTGTATTCATAGATTTTAATATGTACTCACCAACTCAAATGGTATTCTCCAACAAAGTTACAAAGAGCAAGTATATACTCCAACGAAGAGGATATATGTGATGTCTAGTTAGTTAACATACTTGTATACGCGAAATTCTCTTCAAAAGAGAGAAACAGGTACGGCTGAACCGACAAAAAATCTACCTGCAAATATTCACATCTCCCTGGCCAAATTGTTAATACTATATGATTATGAAGCAAAAATAATATAATTACGGATGGAAGTAATATCGGGTCATTTGGGTGTGAAATACATTTACATGTGAAATACCTTCAATCAAAACCAAAAGGTTTGTTATGTTTTAACTCATACACAGCGCGTCCGGCGGGAAGCAAGTTTTGTTTCATTTGCACCCTCCCTACAAAAAAGCACCAGAAATATCGATTGCAATAAGCAGTCGATTGAATTAAGTAGTATCTTACAAATGGTAGTTTGAGGCTTTGAGATGAAAACTTATACTGGGAGCAAAAAAAAAAAAAATCATAAGAAATCTAGCTACTCATAGAAAAACTCATACGTAATACCAGAGAAGCAACCAGGGAAGCCACACTGAGAAAAACAATAAGCACTGGAGAAAAGGAAGCAATCGACTTCAAAAAAAACAATAGAGACATATCAGACAACAAAACCGTAAATAAAAATGAGAAAATAAATACTAAAATTAAAGCCTCAAACTGATTTTAGTAGCTTGGAGAGAAAAATGGTGAATCCAGAACGTACTGTTGATGAAGATGGGTTTATTACAGTAGCAAGAATTAGATCAAGTAAATTCGACAATGAATCTCAAATTGCAAAGGATGGTGAAGTCAGTGGTGGAAGGAGATCAGAGATGATATTGGGCAAAGGGAAATCTATAAGGGTAGAGAGAAAAGTCATAGGTGGTTCCATGGGAAAAGGGGGATCCAGAGATGTATTGCACCTTGCAATCTGGTCAGGTTTTCGCCGGAGATTTTGTTGGCTTACATTTAGGGCAGCAGTATGGTTGTCTAGGTTGTTAAAGAGGGAGGCAAATGGTGGAGATGGAAAGCTAATTAAGTGGAACTTCAGGGAAGAAGAAGACTGGATGTGTGCTTCTCGGCAGGAAAATAAGAACGGAGATTTCATTAGTTTGCTGGTATCTCACAACAGAGAATATCCGGATACTCTAATTTTTCCGGCTGGAGCTAACGGTGATGGATGGTGGGAAACAGGGGTTTTATTAGAAGAATTATTATTTGGCACTAAGAAACTTTTGGGTACAAAATTGAAAGAAAAATTGACATCACAACCGGTAAGCAATGCATGGAATGATCCAAAGTCCAAAGATAATTTTCAACAGGTGATGCGGCCAGAAAATGTGATTCAGTCAAATCAAGATCTAACTTCTCTTTGGCAACGAACACTAGTGGTGGAACTGGCTTCAAGAGAAGTTGAATGGAAAGAAGTGGGTTCGTGGATAATGGAAAAATTTGATTGGCGTTATGGATTTGATCTGCAACCTATTGAAACACTTAAAGCAGTCTTTACGGTTAAAACAAATGCTGAATTCCATAGAGTTCAAGAATTTAGTAATTGGAAAGTTGGAGAGATAGAGATTTTTGTGTACCCTTGGTTTGCAGGAATAAATGGGATTCAAAAGCCAAACTCTTGGAGCAACAATAAGGTATGGGTTGGTGTTAAAGGGATACCTTATAATCTGTGGAATTATGCAACTTACAAAGCTGCTGCTGATAAGCTTGGAGGTCTTGTAGAAGTGTCCCCTGATACATCTACTGCCATGGATTTATCTGAAGTTAGGGTAAGAGTGAATGGTCCTGTCCGTGAAGGTTCTTGGTGTGAAGAAGTTAAGATCAATAATCAGTCCTATTGGGTTGAATATAGGAGGATAGGTGATGTTCTTGAACAATCACGGGAGGATCTTAAGCCGATTTATATTAACGAAATTTTATTTCATAATATTCCGGTCTGGCGTCGGAAAGTAGTTACGGTCGTCGGAGATAAAGAAGGAGACGGAGAAGATGAAGGATTAGGAAGTGGAGATGGGACACGTGGATGTGAAGGGGGCTCAGTAAATCACGTGATTGGATTGAGAACCGTGAACACAGAGAACTTTATACTGCCAGTAGTGTTAGCTAATGGGGAGACACAAGTCAGTGTAATTAATGATAGCATGCGCACGCATAGGAATACAAATTCAAATTTTGAATCTTCCGAGATCGAAAAAGAAGGGGACAACACATCAGCTTCTTTGAAAAAAGGCGAGGAGGGGGTTCACAAAGCGCCAAGTGGCCAAGGTAAGGCCATAAACAAAATCTTGAAGAGTAAATTAAATAAGGTCGATTCTTCTGGGCCCGGCTCGGGTTAGTCGGACTCCCTATCATGTGCTCCTGGGTTTGGGCTTGAGAATGGTAGCCAACATAATTCACAATCCTCTCTTAGAAGCCTTAGAAAAGAACTGAAAGAGAAAATAGTTGATCGTGCAAATGCTTCTTCTAGCACCTCAAGTTCTGTTAACCGTGGCTCTCTGAATACAAAGGATAGTGTTGAGAAATCTAAGGAAAATGAAGAAGATTCGCAGTCAACCAATGGCAGTGGAAGAAAAATAACCAAAGATCAAGATGATGATGCTACTGTGGGTAGTGGATTAGCAAAGCATTTTGATAGTTTTATGGGTAAACTAAAAGACAGTGGTGGTGATTCAGGTGTGGTATTCACAAGGGAGGAAATTAACTGTTCACGTTTGGTTATTAAGACTCTCATAACTCATGCAAATGCATTTAAGGATGAATTGGAGGGGGGTATGGCAAATGGGAAATGAACTGTTGCTTTTGTCTGTAGTTGGATTTCTGGGAATTTTTGTTTTAAATGTTTAACATATGTTCTTGGAATGTCAATGGTCTTAACGACCCGATTAGGCGCTCTAAACTTAAGAAACTTGTCAAACGTTGGAAACCTACTATTCTTATAATTCAAGAAACTAAGCTAAGTAGTTGTTCGGATAAAATAGTGCGTCAATGTTGGGGTGCAACTCCTTGTAAGTGGATCTCTCTAAATTCTTACGGAAGATCCGGAGGCATTTTGTTGATATGGAATTCGGATATGATTGAAGTGGTTGATTTTCTAGAAGGTATTTATACAATTAGTATTTCTTGTCGCAATGTGGAGGATAACTTTAGATGGGTTCTTACCGGAGCTTATGGTCCTTGTAATGGGAATGAAAAGAAAACATTTCGTATGGAGTTGGCAACCTTGCATGGCTATTGGGATGGTTTGCCTTGGTGTATTGGTGGAGATTTTAATGAAATTAGAGTCATGGGAGAACGAAGGGGATGTCGTAGGAGATCAAACTCTATGAAACGTTTTGATGAATTATGTGATGATCTCGAGCTTGTGGATTTGCCGATTTCCGGAGCGAAGTACACATGGAGTGGACCGCCTAACAAGAAGAGTAGAATAGACCGGTTTTTATTTTCTTTGAATTGGGAGGAGCATTTTCCAAATCTCAACATTAGGCGGCATGCAAGACCTTTTTCGGATCACTTTCCCATCGAATTGTTTTCTATTGTGACGGATTGGGGCGCTTGTCCATTTCGTTTTCAATTATCTTGGCTCGAAAATACTAACATCATTTCTTTGATGAAAGAATGGTGGGAATCCTTCTCTTTTGTAGGTACCGCGAGCGCGTGTTTTTCAAAGAAGCTAATTGCCTTGAAAGAAAAATTGAAGATATGGAATAAAGAGGTCTTTGGGAGTGTAGATATGGCTTTTGATGCGGCTCTTGAAAAGATGCAAGCTTTGGATGATATTGGTGATGATAGACTTCTAACCGAGGTGGAAGAGGACATGCTAGTGACGGCGAAAGTGGAATTTGAAGAGGCTCATAGACGTAAGGAAATTTTCATTCGTCAAAAATCTAGAGTCAATGCCATTCGTGATGGTGATAGAAATACCAAGCATTTTCATCGTATATTAAGAAGGAATAGAGCAAGAAACAACATCAATAACCTCCGCATCAATGGTATGTGGACCGGGAACAAAGATGAGATTAAAGAAGGCATTGCGAATCATTTTAAGGTGGCTTTCAAGGAAGTATCTAATCATAGACCGAGAATTAAGAATATGTGCCTAAAGAGTATTGATGAGAATGCGAGAGTTTGGTTAGAGAGGCCTTTTAGTGAAGAAGAGGTGAAGAAAGCGATTCATGATTTGGGAGTGGATAGAGCTCCGGGTCCGGACGGCTTTCCGATGAAATTTTATATTGTTGGGTGGGAATTCATTAAAGAAGACTTGATGAAGGTGTTTAAAGACTTTCACGATAACAACATTCTCGATGCTTCTCTAAAGAACAACTTTATAGCGTTAATTCCTAAGAAGATTGGTGTAGAGGAGGTAAAGGACTTTCGGCCTATTAGCCTCATTGGAAGCGTGTACAAAATCATTTCCAAAGTACTAGCGGAGCGATTAAAGGTATATCTCCCTCTTTTAATCTCCCATTCTCAATCTAGTTTTATTAAAGGGCGTCAAATTTTAGATGGAGTTTTGATAGCAAATGAATGTGTGGATTCTAGACTTCGTCAAAAATTACCGGGGTTAGTGTGCAAACTAGATTTTGAGAAGGCATTTGATAATGTGAATTGGAATTTGTTAAATGAAGTCTTATTTAAAATGGGATTTGGAGGCGTTTGGCGTGCTTGGATAAGGAATTGTTTATCTTATTCAAAATTTTCGGTTCTTGTGAATGGTACCGCTCATGGGTTCTTTGGTAGTGAGAAGGGTATTCGTCAAGGTGATCCTTTTTCCCCATTTCTTTTTACCATTGTTGGAGAGGTTTTGAGTCATATGTTGAGCAAGGCACAATAAGTTGGTAAAATTTCGGGTTTGTCGGTGAAGAACGAGGGAACCAAAGTTAAACATCTCCAATTTGCCGATGATACCATTGTTTTTCTTGATGCGAAGCGTGAACAAGTAGATTCTCTTCGGTATTTACTTCTATGTTTTGAGTTAACATCGGGCTTAAAAATCAACTTTGCTAAAAGTTGTTTATTTGGGGTAGCTCTCGTTGAAGACATTGAAGAATTCACTAACATGTTGGGGTGTAAAAGATCAAATTTTCCAAGTATCTATCTTGGTCTTCCTTTGGGTGATAAAGGTAGTGGCACTCAAAAGTGGGAGAAGATTTTTGAATCATGTTCTTTGAGACTTTCTTCTTGGAACGGGAGAACGATATCAAGAGGAGGTAAGTTGACTCTAATCAAAAGTGTTTTGGCTAGTTTGCCCAGTTATTATCTATCCATATTTCTTGCACCATGCTCCATTACAAATAAGATTGATAAGATAGTAAGAAATTTTCTTTGGGATGATGATATTAACAAGAGAAGAATTCATAATGTCGGGAAATCTATAATCGTAAAATCTAGAGAAGGTGGTGGTCTTGGAATTCGGAAATCTAAATACATGAACTCGGCGCTTCTCAAAAAGTGGTGGTGGAGATTTGGTACGGAAAAGAATGCTTTTTGGAGAAAGATTATTGTGGAAAAATTTGGTGAATCTTCCACCGGTTGGGAAACTCTTCAACCAAAAGGGCCAAAGGGATGTAGTTTGTGGCATAATATCTATAAGGAGCTCAAGGATTTTAACAAACATGTAAAATTTAAGATCGGTGCGGGAAATGAAATTAGATTTTGGGAAGATTTTTGGATTGGAGATGGCGTCTTATGCAATAGCTTTCCATTGGCATTTGAAGCTTCAAGAACAAAAGGGAAGGTGGTGGCTAGTTTATATGAGATTTTGAGTAACGGCATCAAGTGGAAATTCATGTCTCGAAGTAGATATTCTCAAGCCATTATGAGGGAGATTGATTCCATAAACTCATTACTAGAAGGGGTGAACATTCAAGAAGGGGTTGTAGACTCTAGATTGTGGGTGGTGGATCGAAACAATATGGTTGATGTTTATACGGTTAAGTGTGGGTTTGATTCTCTTTGTGACCAAGGCGATAGTAATTTCCCAAATGAGATTATTTGGAGTCGACATTATCCGTACAAGGTAAACTTCTTTCTATGGCTTTTGTACCTTGAAAGGTTGATGACAACGGACAAGCTTTCTAGAAGGGGTATGGATGTGGATAGGGTGTGCCGGTTTTGTGAAGAAGAAGATGAAACAAGTATCCATTTATTCCATGATTGTTGGCGGACAAAAAGAATTTGGGATTATTTTTCCGAAGGATGCAACTTCAATTGGAGTTATGATATTAATATTTCCACAACAATAAAAGCTTGGAGCTATGATTGGGGTGATGAAAGACTTGATCGTATATGGAACAACTTACCGGTGGCAATATGGTGGTGCATTTGGAAAGAAAGGAACTCTAGAATATTCACCCACAAAAAGAGAAATTTGGAAAGTTTAATCCGAGAGATTAAGATTCAAGCGTATTTTTGGGCGGAGGCAAACACTAAAATGTTGGACTTGACGGCTAACATGGTAATAGCTTTATGGGATTCGTATTTCTATCGGCCGCTTTGAGGTGATTGTGAGGCGTTTAGTGTTTGTTTTTTTCTCTCATTCTCTTTGACTCTTTGTTCTCTTCTTTGGGTGATCGATTCCAAACTCGATCTCCTTTTTTTGTGTCGGTTGTATTTATTGGGTTGAGGTACCCCCTTAAGTACCTTTTTTCAATGAATCTTCCTTTTGACCGATCAAAAAATAATAATTAAAGCCTCAAAAGCAAATGGGTTTTGGCTTCTGCTCCAACGCCTTATATAGCCAGACACGGAGCTATCCTATTCGAAACAATAAAAATATGCCCAAGGTATTTTTATGTTCTTGGATGGAATTGAGACTTGAACGACTCCAGTTGTAGCAACTCCTTGAGCTCGCACTGAGTATTATTCGCACTGAGTATTATTCCATATACTCCAGTTGTAGCATCTTCCATAAAAATATGCCCACGGTATTTTTATGTTCTTGGATGGTTTTGAGACTTGAACGACTCCAGTTGTAGCATCTCCCTTTAGCGCAACCACCAACACTAAAGGGAGATGATGTTAATCATTCTCGACATCATCTTTTTGCCAGGAGAAACACAAAAGGAGCTAACCGCCTTTGTAGGATTTCATTCCAAGAGATCGCACTGAGTATTATTAGTAATTAAAACTCTTTTCGGAAAAAATATTGAGACCTTAAAAACAAAAGCGCAACCATTATTTAGACATTCAAAGTATATGGGATAATTTAAGTCAAACAAAAACCCTAGAAAAAAATAAAGAAACCAAAATTATGGTTTTCATTGTTATGTTACATTTAAGTATTGCGCTCCTATAACCAGCATTACGCTGCTATCACAAGCAAGGCATCAACTGCAAAATAAAATACAAATAAAAAAAGAACAAATAAAAATCTAAGGAATGCCAAAAAAGTATTTCACTGCCACAAACCAGATGAATTATAAACTCCATGCGATAAACTCTAAATATTTGGTTCTTGCACATATGCATATACAAAGATTTATGTATGAGAGACAAATATATTTACCAAATGCTTCATGCTATCAGATTCTTTTCCTCGCGAGAATCACATGGAACACTTTTGAGCATACCTGCAAAACAAAAAATAAATCAATCGACAAAAGAATAACAATAAGAAGAAGAAAAAAAAAACATTGAAAACCCTAGAAGAAAGAAGCGAGGTGCAATCAACGATTCGTCTTTGCTCGAATCATTTATATAACAAACTCCAAAAAAAGGACAAAAAAGTTTCGGAAACAAAATCCATAAATATTTATAAATTTACTTTTTTAGATAAAAACATTTATTTGTTTCATTATTTTTGGAAATGCCATTGTACTCACTTATGTAAATTACCGATTTCCATTAAGGTTTTCTCTTTTTTTATGCTACAAAATATGTAATTAATATTTGGATTCGTCTATGGATAGAATTATTCGATTTTATTTTTGTAAATTTTCTCTTACAAAAAATAGGGGAAATAAAACTCTTTCAAAAATGGAAAAATCTCCCATATACACCGAAAAAACTTTTAGGATTCTTTTAGAATATATTAAAAGATTTGTTATTTTGATCAGTAATTTTTTTTATGGAATGAGTGATATTAATTAAAATATATCGAAATTCTTTCATAATTGTCGATTATACTTTTCTATTATATTGTTTTGCTTGATATCAATTTCAAACACTCCACGATTTTTAATTAACGATTTAAATATTTTTTGGTTATTGGACAGGATTAGCAATCAATCATTTTATGGAAGAGGAAGCATGTTTAGATTTGCATGTAAGTATCTATAATTCTATAAAATCTTGATTTAATCACCGATTTAAATTTGATCAAAAGCCTTATTAATTCATTGGAATTTTAATTACAGTTAGTTTAAATATCAATAGTTTGGAATTGTAATTTTGATATGCTTATAATTATCAGAAGTGTAATCGGACATTGGACATTGGATTTTTTTTTATTTTTTTTTATGATTGATTTAATTTTGTGATTAAATTGTGATGAACGATTTATAATGTCTTTTGTCAAATCGTTACTTTATAGTATTTATTTGTGAATTTCAATGTTAATATTTATTTATTTTAAATATTTAATCATTACTTTGTTTATTTATTTTTGGAATTTTAGGAGATATTATTAGATTTAGTTGCTAAAGATAATATGCTTTCTTAAAAATGATTGGTTCAAAATATATATTATATAGGGCAAGATTCTGCTTTAATTCTATTGGCTAAAATTTTAAATGGTGGGGCCAAAATTAACCAGAAGCTCCGATTAACCACGTCGCTCAAAAAAACTCTGTTTTTATATAAAGAATAGTGACGTGCATCATCGTGGTTGCTAGGTAAATGTTCGTGTGGTCCCTGTCCTGAGACCCTTTTGGGTAGGGTTGTACATGGTAGCGGGTATCCGCTAAAATCGAACCGATTAGAAGAAAACCGAACCGATTTATTAATGGTTGGTTTTGGTATAAAAAAATAAAAACAGAGAGTAACGGTTTCGGTTTTGGTTTGATGTAAAAACCAAACTGAATACCAAAGGTAAAACCGATTAGCTTTGATGTAATTAATATCAAGCATTAGATCTATTTTAGATCTAGGAGAACTAGGTGATGATACTATTGCGTTTTTGAACTGATTAAGGAACTACCTTATGAGTTATGATGTGAATCAAAAAATGGGTGGTGCCCTTTTTCATAGAATAAGTATTGCTATTCAAAAAGGCGTGGGAGCACAACTTGTTGCTAGACTCCCGGCCAGATCTGTGTAAACTTATTCGGTTTCTAATAAAAATCGGTGGCATCATTAGTTGAAAATATCATTGTTATAAAAAGGTATGAGGATTGTGTCCATGATAGCCAGGGCTATCAGATGGATGTCATTCAATGGGGACCCCTATCCGGCGGTCGGGAAGCTACGGATTGGTTTTTCCATTGGATGGCTGGGAAAGTTTGCGGGTTCTACGATTCTTAATACGAAATTGTTCTATATATGGAATGTGACAGTGTTCGCCGTTATATGGACTCCTTCCACTTTTGAATATGTCCACTTCTTTAAATACCATTCCAAGTTCCGTGAATCCGTAGAGAAAATCATCATTATTCTCTACGCTTTTTCTCTCCTTTTTTTCTCTGCCTTAGCTTAATCTGATCTTGCTCGCGTCTTTGCCTATCGTTATTCTCCCCGACTCTTTTCCTTTCTCATGCAACCCTACGGAGATAACTAAATCTTTATTCTTCATGTGCTTTACAGTAACAATAACAATCGTGATAATATTTTGGAATATATATACATATCTATGAAACCCTAAGGACAATACGCAGTGATTTGTTTGTTTGTTTTGAACGAACAATATAATATTCTTACAGCAGTGATGCCATAAAATCATGATTATCTCAACCTTAACAGTAATGGACATTACCAACAGCAGGCACGTTCACATATTACAAAGGTATGCTATTTTGTGCATCATTATTTTGGTAGTAAACAAATTAGTAGTTTACTTCTTTTTGATTTTACAGCGATCCAGATCTGAAGCACAGAAAGCACGACAGGAGAAGTTGCGCCGTGAAAAAGAAGTAAACAACAACAACAACTCAATAATGGTGGTGGACAACCTGAGTCAACTATCAGGGCTAAAGTATGATTACTAGACTTAGCCATGGATGTGTTTTTGTGATTAGTCTCAATTTTAATATATGAGATTGTTTTCCGAGTTGTCAGGGATCTCGCTCATCTGCCCAGAGAGCACGCCAAAGTAAGGTAGCGCAACATCGTCAGCTGGAGAAGGATGAGGACCAGGTAATTCAGAAATACACATTATATAGTATAAGTGAAAGGACCAACAACACTGTCGTATTAGTGCCACCATACTAACCCTGAAAGACTGTGTTTTAGGTTATATTATATTAGAATCGACAAGTGACCTTAAATACGTGTGTTTTGATATATGGAACCCTGATTATTATTATTTTTTATTATTTTTTTTTCGTTATATCAGAATGGACAACAACAACTCAATGATGGTGGTGGACAACCTGAGTCAACTATCAGGGTAAAGTATGGTTACTAGACTTAGCCATGGATGTGTTTTTGTGATTAGTCTCAGTTCTAATATGTGAGATTGCTTTCCGAATTGTAGAACAAATGGGTACGGGTAATTTTGGCCATTACTAAACTAAATAAAAGTCCAGCAGGAAGTGCATCACTAATGTCAGGATTAATAAGAAAACAAATGGGTACGGGTAATTTTGGCCATCCTCTGGCCTAGATCGTATTCATCCGTCTGTTCCTTAATACAAGTAATTTTTCAACTTTAAACTGTTGTATCTTTATACATTGCTTGGTAAGATGTATAGTTTGACCATGAAATTATTGCATGTAAGCATCTTAAAGCATCATTATAGATTTCCAGGAATAAGGGAGGGCCAGGATTTGGTATCTTTGTAGAATTTGTGCACAAACAACAAATGACTGAGAAGTGAAATGGCAGAAATAGATGGAGTGGATCCTTTCGATGCGAAATTAGTTATGATTTCTAACCGAATTATGTTAGTGTTTATACATCTAATATTTACTGCTTTTAAAAGCATATGTGGTTAGACGTATCAACACTAACCTAAGATCAGTTTGAAAAGAAGGAACGAATGCTCAAAGTGCTACAAAGGTAATGTAGAGTTGTAGACAAATTATTTATTGGCGAGTATTAACGTGTCATAATAATCTCATTAGTTCAATTGGCAAAAGTAGTTATTTTAAAATAAAAAAAAATGATTTGGTAATACTGATGTTTTGCATACAGTCTAGATGATGCTAATGGATCTTGAGTTCTGATATTTTATATCATTTATTCTTAGCTCTGTATATTTTTTTTTATATGGTTTATTTTTGGAATAATATTAGATTATGTTTCCCTGATCTTGATCGATCCAATTAACAATAAATCGTATTGGACTAATGATGATGAATAGGATAATCACCAACGTAAAATATGTGGAGTTCAGCAGTTCTACAAGTGAGATAGATAGAAAATCTCTGTTTTGGACTTTAGGAGTGCTTTCAAAGTGAAGTTAGGTATGCAGCATATGTTGATCGCATGGGTGTAGGAATGAGGTCCAGCCATTTCTGGCTTCTCAGAGTGGGAAAATTGTGGAGGCTATCATGCCACAGATGGTGACCACATTAGATAATATGAGACAATATAGTTAGATCTGTGGTTTCTTTAGTCTTCAGATTTATGGCTTAAACCGTTAGCCTTCTTCAGAAATTTTCCTTCAAATAAGGGTTTATATAGGTGCCTTGATAACTATGTTAGACTTCAAAATCAACACTCTGTGACAAAATGCTCCTGACGTATTATGTGCATGTTTTGAAAGAAAGAAAATGGCAGGAACCCAACCCCAGGAAGATACAAAACTGTAAAAGATAAACGAAAAGTCAACTTAAGGTATTCCATGAAGAAATGGATATTGGGTAACGTTGGCAAATTTTCATTCTGATTTCCAGTCTGTAATAGCTATAGGGGATTTTTTTTTCTTCTTATTTTGAATGACGCTTCAACAACCTTAGTGGAAATGGAGAATGAAAGGAAGATAAACGACAGAGATGCCATTGTTTACACTTTCAAAAAAGGGATGCAAGGTTAGTTATGGGATGACCATGCTTACAGAAGGGTCTTCCTTAGAAGTGCAAAGATATACGAAAATAGATCGTGATCTAGTACATCAATACTTGACAGGAAGAAATGTTTTGACAAGGTTGGTTTCCCGGTATAAAAAAAAAGAACGTATTCATAGAATAAAGAGGTCAATACCATCAAAGACGATGGCAATACTTCATAGCACGACTATACAAGAGGGATCTTAGTGTCTGGCTGCTCGGAGATATGACGATTTGTTCTCAATACAACAGACTTATCCACTTTTTTGCTTCTGAGAAGTCCAGAAGCACTTCTGACTTCTACTTCTGTATCCAAACACGCTATAAAGTATTCTGAGGGATAAGTTTGTTTTCATCATTACCTATTGTGATAACCATGTAATACACTATTGATGTGTGCTTTCTTCACACTACATTTTGAAATTACCATTTAATTTGTATGGAATCTTTAAACATCTGTTGTGAAGGAGATGGTCACAAGAATTATTGCCCACGGCTAAATCTTGAGGAGGCACCCATTTCCAAAGCTATGATGGGAACCCTGTTTCCTTTCTTGCAAACACTTAACAGAAGAGATCTTACGAAAGATGGTCCAAGGTTGATTGAGTTACAATATAATATATCATTCATTGACTCCCCAATCTCTTTCCCATATTCTCGACTTAAAATTTGTCTATGCAAGAAAATTTAGACATTTGCATGTTGTCGAGAAGGGTTGCATTTTACTAACGAATATAGAAAAATGTTTATATGAGGCTATTTCACATTTGGAAAGGGCAGCTGAGTAGTCTGTCGTTGCATCCATGGACAGTTATATGTCGAGATGCACAAATGCGAGAAGAATTAAGATCTTATTGAAGGATAATGACACAAAACATGAGACTGGGGACATTATTTATAACTACAACTGTTATTAAAGAATGAAAAAAAAATCTTTTTCGAAGCTTATTTTGGGCCGCCGGCCCTATCCGGCTACTATGATCCATCAAATTAAACACGCTACTATAACCCGACTAACTAGCACACTATAATATGATATGACCAACTAAATATTGGGACTGATGTGACCCGACTAACTAAATATGCTCCCATTTATTATAGACAGGACCAACTAACACACTAATTTTAATATGGGCACTTCACATGCCTTTAAAATTTCTCCATCGTAGGGGCCATAGGACCCGGTCTTATCCGGATACTATGATCCAACTAATTAAACACGCTACTTTGACCCAACTACCTAACACACTATAATATGACACCAACTAAGTATTGGGAACGTTTTGTTGTGACCCGACTAATTAAATATGCTCCCGACTATTATCGACAGGACCAACTAACACACTAATTTTAATGTGGGCACTATATATGCATTTAAGTTTTCTCAACTGTCGGGTTCGTAAGCCCCGGCCCTATCAGACTACTATGACCCAATTAATTAAACACGCTACTGTGATCCTACTAACTAACACACTATAATATGACACGACCAACAAAATATTGGGACCGTTCTGCTCTGACCCAACTAATAAATATTGGGCACTGTATTTTCATTTAAATTTTCTCCACCACCGGGACCGTAGGCACCGACCCTATTCGACTACTATGATCCAACTAATTAAACACGCTACTGTGACCCAACTAATTAACACACTATAATATGATACGACCAACTAAATATTGGGACCGACTAATTAAATATGTTCCCGACAAACTGTATATGCTCCCGACTATTATGGACATGCAACTAACACACTAATTCAAATGTGGGCACTATATCTGCCTTTAAATTTTCTTCAACGTCGTGGCCGTAGGCCCCATCCCTATCCGGCTACTATGGTCCAACTAATTAAACGCGCTATCATGATCCGACTAGCTAAAACACTATAATATGACACGCCCAACTAAATATTGAGATCGTTCTGCTATGACCTGACTAACTAAATATGCTCCCGACTATTATAGACAGGACCAACAATCACACTAATTTTAATGTGGGCACTACATCTTCCTTTAAATTTTCTCCACCTCCGTGGCCGTAGGTTTCCGGTCCCTCACGGCTACTATGATTCAACTAATTAAACACGCTACTGTGACCCGACTAACTAACACGCTATAATATGATACGACCAACTAAATATTGGGACCGTTCATCTATGACCACGAACTAAAATTGCATGGGAAAATACTGATCGACCGACCAAAAAAATGAACAATAAACAAAACTCTAAAAAGGTTGAGGGATTTGTCTTCATATTTTCAGTTAAAGTTCAATTCTTTAATTATTTATGTATTAAATCTTTATTTAATATAAACTTTAGATATTGATTCTTTACGTAAATCTCCATATTATATTATTTTTTTCATTGGATTATATTATGTTATATTTTTTTCTGGGTAATTAAGCAATTTCGGATAAATTCTAAATCATAGTTAGCAATTCTGCGAGCCGTAAAAATACGAATTGGTAAAACTGTGTGTATTAATTGGCTAGGTAAAATGTCAATTAAGTCAAATATTTGATCGATTATGCATAATTCGCGAGAAATTAAATTCGTGTTTAATGCGTTTCACAATTATAAATTCGAGACATAAGTTTCGGCATACAAAAAATATGCTTTAGTATAAATTTATCTTGGAAATGAAGATTTAATTATTCAAACGAATGTATTTATGATACGTACAACATAAACAACAATTAATGAGCAGTATTGTGGTGAGATACATGGTTTAATATGCAAATGTTCAAGGTTTGAATCCTCCGAATCAATTGTTGGCGTGGATACATAAATCTGAATTATTAGTGTTGAATAGTTCTTTATTTCGTAGGGGTTTGCAAACCTTCCCCCATTCATGAACTCAGGTGTAAAGGGTATGAAAACCGGGATTGCAAACCTCTATAGTTCGCGGAATTCAGATCGACTAGGGATGCATACTGGGTATGCGCACCTTGCTCCAAGCAGTTATGAAATTATCTTATTTTAAAATCTAAAACATTCCAATAGCCATATACAATATACATTGTTTGCTTGAGCAATTTTGAAATGATCAACTTTAACAAAAATAGTTTGTGAACAACAAATTGTTCTCACTAAGATTTCTACGGATCTATGAACATTCATTGCTTGAATCACATTCCGAGAGTTTAACCAAGGCAAGCTTGAACTCGAAAGTTCTTCTTTGTAATATCAAATCTACTAAAATCATACGACAACATGTCATAATAAAGAATTATGGATATATGAGTAAATAGGATAGGTCAGTCTTCACATACCTCTTTGTTGATAAAGTTCTCGCAAATGTCTTCGTTTGTTCTTCAGTCTACAATCTTCGAGGGTTATCCAATGATATCTGATATTCAAGTAATATCTTATACTCAACTATCATGCTTTAATCCTATTCCGAGACTTGACTTTCGTAAACTAGATTTTAACATATAGTTTTATGCATTTAACATTGACAACAAGCTTGAGATAACAAAATTTGCGGGTTCGACCAAGTGATGCTCTAATATATAAACGAGTCTTCGATCTATTTTGCTTATTTATGCGTTGATATGACTCAAACACGCGTTTGTTATTTTTTCAACAAGTCTTGTTGCTCTCGAATCTCTTCAAGAGTCTCTTCAATTTTATAAAGTAACTTCTCTCCCTTCGTAATACACCAATAACGAAGACTTCGATAAGGACTAATTGTATCTACGGATTACATATCTGCAGGTTTACAAAAAATTTCATTAACTTACTCAATCTAGTATTTGAATTACTTCCATGAAACTAGGGATTCTTCCATTGGGTTACCAGAAACTTAGGATCGGCGATTCGAATATGGGAACACATAATGTTCGAATTTCTCAAATAAATGTTTCAATACACATGATGGACTGCATCACCTAACTGATACGCATTTCATACATTGTTAACATCAATGTACTGTCACATAATGCTATGCGTTTTGGATTATATCCAAAGAAGTTATATTTGAAAAAGTGAGGGTACAACAACCTCACCCAATAATTCACTTAGCAATCTGTATGTACTAACTCCAATATACTTTAAAGAGAATCAACTACACAGTCAGACTCAATCTTAATAAAAAAATATATCAAAGAGTTATATCTCAATTTCTCGATTCAATACTTACTCAAGCAAATAGAAATCTGTGAGTTTAATTGAATACAAGAGAAATTAACTTGAACGGTACCAAAGACCAATGTTTAAATATCAATCAATTTCAATCAATAACCAAAGGTCAGATTTCCCAATTGATTGATTCAACAACAACTTGTGATATTTCAATTATATAAAAAAATATAATGCGGAAAATAAATAACACAGACACCAGAAGTTTTGTTAACGAGGAAACCGCAAATGCAGAAAAACCCCGGGACCTAGTCCAGATTGAACACACACTATATTAAACCGTTACAGATACTAGCCTACTACAAACTAACTCCGGTCTGGACTGTAGTTGAACCCCAATCAATCTCATACTGATCCAAAGTACAGTTGTGCTCTTTACATCTCTGATCCCAGTAGGATACTACACACTTGATTCCATTAGCTGATATCACCCACAACTAAGAGTTGCTACGACCCAAAGCAAAAAACTTTAATAAACAAATCTGTATCACACAAAAAATTCTACAGGAATAGATAAATCTGTCTCCCAGAGAAATACCTACAAGTTTTTTTTCCGTCTTTTGATAAATCAAGGTAAACATGAACCAATCGATAACCCGGACTTATATTCCCTAAGAACATCTTAGAATTATCAATCACCTCACAATAATCTTAATCGACTAGAGAAACAAGATATTGTGGAATCACAAACGATGAGACGAAAATGTTTGTGATTACTTTTCTATCTTGCCTATCGGAGAAATTAATCTCAAGCTAATCTTACGATTGCACTCAATCACGATAGAAACAGTAAGACTAGATCACCAACTACAGAGAAAATAGTTGGGTCTAGCTTCACAATCCCAATGAAGTCTTCAAGTCGTTAACCTATAGGGTATCGGTAGAAACCTAAGTTAAAGGAGAATCGACTCTAGCTTATACAACTAGTATCACACAAGAGGTGTGGGGATTAACTTTCCCAGTTGTTAGAGTTCTCATTTATATAGTCTTCAAATCAGGGTTTGCAATCTAAGTTACCTTGGTAACAAAGCATTCAATATTCACCGTTAGATGAAAACCTGATTAGATTCAAGCTAATATATACCAACCGTTAGATCTAACTTAGCTTGTTATACACAAATGACATATATGTCATTTAAGTTTGAGTAACCATACCTAAACGTGTACACTTAGTTGGTTCAACAGTAGTTAACCCAATGGTTATCCATATGAGCACTTTCATATCAACCTTATTCATCTTCACCATAACTAGTCCAAATGAACTAGTTCAAGAGTTGTTCAATTGCTTAGATGTTATAGAAGTATACAAGACACAATCGAAGCAAAATCGTCTTTGATTCACTCGAATCGATTCATGAACTTTATATCCACGGTTTGCAAATATGCATTCCTTAGTTTATATATATTTAAGTTCACGAATAAACCAATTTTAGAAAGTAACACACTTAAGTATACGTACGGGTATGCGTACTTAAGTAACCGGATTTGAGTTTGTTTTGGTTTCCAAACTCAGCAGAAATTCACGGACGTGAACTTTCCGCCAGTATGCGTACGAGTACGCATACTTAGGTAACCTGATTGAGTTGGTTTTTATTTTTAAACTCAGCAGAAATTCACGGACGTGAACTTCCGCCAATATGCGTATGGGTACGCATACTTACCCAGTCTCCATCAACCATTTATTACATACACAAGTATGCATACATTTGGTTCCCGGTTTTGAACTTATACACTAATGCGTGAACACATTATATGCTTATATCCAAGGATGGTTACATCTTCTAAACTCTCATTTCAATCATTGAAACATTCTTAGAGGATGTTAAATAGAGGTTATTCACATATTATTTTTCATCAAAGCAATTTTCAAGATATTGAAATCATCAAAATGACTTTTGTTACTTGTAAATATGAACTTGGCCAAAGCGAAAGCTTACCAATACATATTTCGAGAAAAAGATAAGCGAGATAAACTTGGCTCGAAATAGCAAATGTGTATAATCAAAGTCTATATAGCAATACGACTTTTGTCTCAAGACATGAGATAGATTAGATAGACTTTTTGAGTGATAGATAATTTAAGTCTCCACATACCTTTTAGTCGATGAAGTTCCACCAGTTCCTTAAGTAGTTCTTCGTTTTTGTATGATGAACGCCGTGGAGTCTAGAGCTCAACTACACTTTTTATCCTAGTCCGAGACTTAGCTATAAGTAGACTATAAATCAAGACTTATAGTTTTAGAAACTAAACTCGACAACAAGCTTGAGATAGCAACGCTTGCGAGTTCGTCCGAATAGTGCTCTAACAATATTAATATACTTTTCAAGGAGGGAAAAAACATTTCTCTCGAATATGTAACAATTCACTTTTTCAAAATCAATCCAATCTTAACATCATTGGTACTTTCATGAGTTGACATACATATACAAATTTAGAGTAGCATATTAAATTGACATCGGGTTGTGTAACTCCAATACTTGATTTACATATAGATGTTAGTCAAACCAGTTATATTATTAAGGTTCAAATCCTTTTAACTGTTCGAAAGGTGAATCTTGTGGTGAATTCCTTAACATTAAGCTTTTGTATTGATGCTTACGGTTGTTCGAAAGGTGAATCTTGTGGTGAATTCCTTAACATTAAGCTTTTGTATTGATGCTTACGGTTCTTCAGTGATGTAACTTTCCTATTTTAGCAACACCATAATGTTTGGACTAGTTTTTTACTTTAGAAACTACTTGTCACATTTTATGGACGCATAAATATGATTGTAAAATACTTGTGCTCTTAAATCGTCATAGTGGATTTTGATTGCAATGAGTGTATACACTTAATTAACATATACATATAATTTACTTAAGTGTGTACGGAATACGAAAACAAAAATACTAAAATTCAAATATACTAAAAAAATAAAAAAGTGAAGTACCTTTGAAGTACTTAATTTTTTTCCCGTGTTGAGAAAAATAATAGTATTCAAAATTTACTTCCAATACGAAGAAGATTTGCTTGCATGAAGATAAAATTGACATGAAAGAAAAAATAACGTACCAAAAAAATAAAAACAAGTCAACATCACACAAACATGAAATAAAAATCCTGAAATAATAACAAAATTAAAAAGCGGTTAGGTAAAACTTAGAAGGTACCACTAATGTCAAACCAAATAGGTTTATAGCTTTTACTTTCTCATTTTTTTAAGTGATTTTGAATGATTTTAGGATGGTCTAAACAAAAATCATGTCTTAATAAGCTAAGTACACAAGGAAAATACCTCAATTCTTAAAGTTGAGTGTCTATAAACCTAAAATGATTTTAGGCCCATTAATATACGTAAATACACATATATTCAAATTATTTCAAAACTTATGGTGAATAAAATGAATCCATTCTATAATTGTGACTCCTCGTCAGATTGCATTTTTATGAGGAAGATATATTTCAGATAATATAGGTGTAGATGCATTTTACTACAAACTACATCCAAGGGATAGAAACGCAATGCTCATCAAATGAAAGTAAACACTCCACAATGAACACAAGATATACGTGGTTCGGTATGATTACCTACGTCCACGGGGGTGAAAGGATGAATCTTATTACTTTGAAGTGTTACAAAGGTGTTTCTCTCCGTGGGATTTTCTTACCAAATGCACTTACTACTCACTTTCCTTCTTCTTAGTGTTTACTCGAGTTTCTCTCCTTTTCTCTATCAAAAATACAACCTGCCTCACTTGAATACAAGTCCCTCTATTTATAGGAGAAGTTCTATACAACGAAATTAAGGTGTTGGTCATGTTACATCTATTTAGCAGTTCTTTGATCGGGCCGGTTCACATCGTCTCATGTTGCCGATGTATCCTGACTCCTCGCCTATCCTCCGTTCGGGACAATCTCTTTAGGTGCATTATTAACACGATGTCGCCTATCTTTTCTGTCGTCTTTATGGTTATCCGATGTGACCCGTTCTTACTTATTCGTTTGACCATAGTTCCTCGTTTGACCCACCACGCCTTATCTTGTCAGCTTTATCAGAAGTCTGGGTCAAGTCTTGTCCGACATCATTACGCCCTATCCACGTGGCTCCTTAAATATCGCGCCCGATAATCTTCGCTCTATACTTCGCGTCTCTTCGTATTTGGACACGGTTCCAGGATGTTGCCACGGATCAGAGATAATTTACACCTACATTTATGCCCCTTCTTTCGCTCGTGCAGCAGACACGAGTGGAAGAAAGTCGTTTCAACCGCCACATCCTCGTCCATGCCGCAGATCCCGCCATGCAGCGTCCCACTATCTCCACTTTATTACCTGTAACCGTTGTCATCGGTTACAACTTATTCTCTTTAAATAGCCCGCTCCTTTTTTCTTTTTCTTTTTCTTCTCCACTTCTCACTTCCGCCATTGCACCCTCTTCTTCAAGATTTCTTCGTTACTTTGCACTTAAAAACCCTAGCTTTCTTGTTTTTCTTCCTTCATCTCCTCTTCCCCGATTGTTATAGTAGTTGTTGTCGCCTCATCTTTTTTTTTTGTTGAAAACCGAGCTTTGCATTATCTCCATCAATGGCTTCTTCTCCTTCCATGACTGAGAAAAGGTCTGTTGACGACGTTTTTTCCGAGTTTGATGCTCCTCCCCTTGCTTCTCTGTTTTTGCTTGAAAGTCCTTCTAGGTATGATGATCGCGCGATAACATCTATTTTTGCTGATAGCTCTTCTTCTATTTCGTGCAGGTCCGAGAAAATGGTGAAGGATCTCTCTGATGAAGAGTTCATTGAGCAGCTGAAGGAGAAGTACGATCTTCAAAATTACGAAGTGAGCCTTCTCTCGGGCCGAAACGGTATCTTGAACGATATGAAGAAACACGAGCAATCGGCTGATTGTGGGGTCATCACCTTGGGTCAACTGGAGTTGGGCCTTCGTCTTCCCTTATACAACCCTGATAGCGCATTTTATTACGAGATTCTGTCCCAGATTCGGCCTTCTTGTGCTTTGGCTCAATGGACTGGCAATACTTTTCGAATTATGAACAAGTGGAGGGATCGCAGCGGTGGTCATGGTTCTGATGCTGATTGGTCGACCTACAAGCCTGAGGACGCTCCAATGTATTCCGTTGCTAATTTCCTTGTCAACTATCGGGCCGGTACTACGAACTTGGGCGATCTTGCTGGGTTTGCTGCTAGTCCTCATCGGGTTAAGGTTATGCCCGAGGGTGTTGAAAGGATGATGCTGGATGCCGATCCCATCGGCCAACCCTGCAACAAGCGACCCCGTCATTCCAATGATCCGATTTATCCCCGAGTTTCACTTCTTGTTCGAGGTCCAATTCTACATGGTGACTTCTCGTCGCCTACTTTTCCTGTCGAGCCCTATTCTTTCTGGGTGGTTAATGATGACAAAGCCGATAAGGTATGCGCTTTTCTTGATTTCTATCTTGTTAGCTTCAGGCGCCAACTGGTCATCTTTCTTTTTGTTTGAAAATTTTAGGTCGGCTCCACCAAGACTGTCGGATCTAGGAAGAGAGGTGCTGGCACAAGGGTTGAGGAAGACCATGGGAAGGTAACAAACATAATGATTTTCTTATAAGTACATGTACTTGCCCCTATTTTTTTCCTTCACATGTTCTGACGAGACACTTGTGCAGAAACACCCAAGGCACAATGATGATGATGCGGGCGATGTTGACCCCAATCCGCTTAGGCGTAATCCTACCAGAGGTAAGAAATTGCTAAGCCACCGCCGAAAACGGGCCCAATCATTGATCTTTCCGATGAGGATGAGCTGTTTGGATAGAATGTGTCGGGTGACAAAGGCGATGAACAAGGTATGGGCGACCAACAGGAGCCCTCAGAGACGCCCGTCGTAAAGAAGGTCGCTACTGATGTACCGGTAGAGCTTCTTTGTGTGCCCCGGATTACTGAGGGATCGTCTTCTAGTCTTTGAAACTTCCTTTCGTCTCGGCCCGATCATGAACTCCTTGGGTGCGCTTACTTCCTCCAACTTTGGGAAGTATACTGATGAGGAAATGTTGAATGATGTTCCCCGTTATGGCGACATCGCCCTGACACTTGACACTGTGGTGAGCGACTCGTTTCTGTATGGTAATGCCCCGCTTCTGATTTCTGTTCTTAGTGTCGCTTATGATGCAAACTCGTTTGTTTGTGTTAGATTATGAACCGCGTACGCTTGGATGACGCCAATCGCCTTTGAGATAAGCAGTTGATAGAGTCTCTCCAAATTTAACTTCAGAATGAGAAGGGTCGCGCGAACGAGCTGGAGATCAAACTTGCCGACGCTCAAGGTATATGATCATTCTTAACTTGTGTTGATTGAGTTTATCGTGCCAGTATCCTGAATCGGGTATCCTTCTTCCTAGCCGAGGTATCTAGTATAGGTATAGACGCTTCTTCGGAATTTAGGATTATGAAGAGAAAATGGGATATTGAGAAGGGTCTAGTGGAAAATCTTCGTAAACGAATGGCAAACAAAGACGACAAAATAGACCGTCAAACTGAGGAAATTGCAAGACTTGAGGACGAGTTAGAACGACATCGCCGGTTTGATTATGATCCTGCCGAGATGGACTATTTACGGGCTCACTTGGGATCTTCTCAGCGCCTTGCTACTGAAAAAGCTTCTTTAGCCACAATTTTGGAGCAAAGGGTAGACGATCTACAATTACAGAATCGAGACCTTCACGAGGACCGCCGACGAATATTGAGAGATAAAGATGTGGTGGAGCGAGCTAATAGCGATTTACTGGGCCGAGTGAGTGAATTTGATAAAGTTATGGGCGATTTAGAGTGGAGTAGATCGCATCTTGCATTGCTCCAAGCGTCGCGTAATCAGTTAATGAACGATTGGAATGAGCATAAGAAGTATTTCCTCAGCAACGAGTTCAACGAGCAACATTATAACGAATTAACCATGAAGTTGTCCAAGGCCGAGGATGAGTTGTCCAAGTCGGTAGAGTCGCTTCAGTCGATGTTTCCCGCCCTGTCAGGTCTCTTAGACGATGTGTTGAGGCCGTTCTTTTAGATCTAGATTGCGCTTTATTCTTGCAAAAATGTTAAGTCGTACTTGATGAATAACATCCTATCTTTGTGATTTTGTAGCCGAGAAAAAACGCTCTCAGGAGCTGGATCTGGAGGTTCGCCGATTAAAACAGGCCGAGGTCGATTTGGGATCCAAGTTAGCTGAAGCTGAGGAAAACGCTTCCCAGATTACCCAACAACTCTAGGATGAGCGTCGCCCATGTAGAGGAGTTAGACAGGAAGGTTCAGTCGGGAATTATGGACTGGGTAGAGAAGAAGCGGATCGAGGTCATGCAGAAGAAGGCCGACGCGGTTCCTCCCAAGGCTTAAACTTTATTTTTGTGGTGCTGCGTCACTATGTTGCCCCTTCCATCGGGTTGTAAATCGTTCTGAACACTTCTCCCCTTTTTAATTTCCGCTACCTTTCTTGTTTGTTTTAATGGGGGTGCTGCGTCACTGATGTTGTTTGTTTTATTTTCATTAGACGCTTCGTTTCGCTTGGTCACATGAAGCTTTCCGTATTTTCTTAATAGTCGCATGACGCAATCGAGTTCTCCTTTGTTTCATATTTTATTCCTGCAATCATTGTTCAAGTAAGTCGTATTCTAACCATTTTCGTTGAACACACCCAACAAGGAGGGTCATCGGGCCCAATGCCATGTCCCGATTGGGGTATCTCATCACTATCTCTTTGGATTCAGTGGAAGGGTACCAGTCATCCTAGTTCTAGGTCCGAAATCCCGAGTGGTTATCGACCAACAAGATCTCGGCAAGTGGACACGCCCACTTGCGATGGTGGTGACATTTCAGATGTAAGTAAGCCACCTAACTGAGTAGACCTCGCGTCTAAACAACCTTTGGAACTGGTTTCCAACCACCAGAACCCTTAGGCTACCTCGGCACTTGCACACTGCCACTGCCCCGAGTTCGAATAGCCAGGAGATTGTAAGGCACCTCGGCACTTCTACACTGGCGTTGCCCCGAGTACGAATTCCCATTCGAGTGTAAGTCACCTCGACACTTCCACACTGGCTTTGCCCCGAGTACGAATGACCATTCGAGTGTAAGTCACCTCGGTACTTCCACACTGGCATTGCCCCGAGTAAGAATGACCATTAGTCGCTCATGCCCTATCCCATACCCCTCACGGTTTCACAGAGATAGAAGACACGTTTGCTTACCATTTTTCCGCATCCCTCGTCAAGGATGGTAGAGTTTCAGGAATCGAATGTTCCATGGTTTGAGCTTTCTTGTTCGTCGAGTCGCAGTAGTCGATATGATCCCTCGCCCACCTTAGATTCGATTATATATGGCCCACCCCACTTTTGTGCTAGTTTTCTGCCTTTTTTGTCGCGCTCCCATTCAGCTAGAAATTTCAATACCTGCTGCCCGGGATTAAATTCTCTTGGTCGAACGCGCTTGTTGTATTCCCGTTGTAACCTCCTTTGATAATTTTCCATTTTTTGTAACGCCATTTCTCTTGTTTCTTCCAAGTCGTCGAGTTTAGCCAAGATCAGATCGGATGACATGTTTCGCCTCCAAGCTTCGGTTCTTGTGGTAGGAATCATTCCTTCTGTTGGTAGAATCACCTCGGTTCCATAGGTAAGCATAAACGGAGAGAATCCCGTAGCTTCCCTTCGTGTGGTTCTCAGTATGCCCATAGGGACGTTATATAGCTCCTCGTACCAGTTGCCATATTCCCCGTCCAGTTTCTTCTTCATGTTATCGGCGATGGTCTTATTAGAGATCTCGGCCTGCCCATTGCACTGGGGGTAAATTGGGGTAGATTTGCTCTTCCTGATGTTGTAAGTGTTGAATAGAAGATCAATGTTCTCTCCCTGTAGTTGTTTTCCATTATCGAGACGATTACAAATTTACCTAAGCGACAAATGATATGTTCCCAAATAAACTTAAAAGACATCTTTGTCCTGAATATGCCTTAGTGGTGCCGCCTCTACCCACTTGGTAAAATAATCAGTGGCCACGATCAAATACTTCCTTTGCCCCGTTCCTACATGTAATGGCCCGAAAATTTCCACTCCCCATTTAGCAAAGGGCCACAGACTTATGATTGAGTTTAACGGTACGCTGGGAGCATGGATTTTCTTCCCAAAACGCTGACATTATTCGCAAGATATTGCCATTTGCTTTGCGTCCTCGTTCATATACATCCAAAAGTAGCCCATTGATTTTGCCTTAACCGACAAGCTTCTTCCCGAGCTGTGATTTCCGGCCGCCCCATAGTGTAGCTCGTGTAGGATTATATGGCCCTCTTCCCTGCTTAAGCATCGTAGGAGTGGTCCTAGGTAAGATTTCCGATATAAGATCCCTTCCCTTAACTCGTAGGCGCCCGATTTGCTTTTGATCTTGTTCATCTCGGGCCGACTCTTAGGTAGCTCACCCGTCTCTAAGTATTGATGTATTGGCTTTCTCCAGTCGCCTTATTTGTATCTCTCGGCTGTGCTAACGGCCACCTCGATCCGTACTTCTGGTGTTTCTGGGATAGACGGGTTAAGAAGCCTCATAACGTGTATCCCTTCGATGCTCGGGTCTACTAGTTATGAGGCGATGTACGATGATAGAGCGTCCGAGTGTACATTATCCTTTCGGCGATATGGCGGAATTTAATATCCGGGATTTGCTTGATGTAAAATTGGGCGAGCTCCCAATATTTTTACAAAGACCGGATCGTGTGTAGCGTATTGGCTCGCAATTTCTTGGGATCACTAGTTGTGAGTCACTAGTCAGTCGAACCTCATGCATCCCCATTTCCGCAATTATTCGTAAGGCATGGATCACCGCCTCATACTCGGTGACGTTGTTTGTCGCCTTGAATTCTAACCTGAACGAATGCACGATCTTCCTCCCTTTGGCGTGGTAAACACCAACCCGAGGCCCGATCCGTCTTTGTTTGATGCCCCATCAACAAATACTTCCCATAGTGTTGAACCATCGCAGCTAGTAGGTCCATTTTGGATCCTCTTGTTCTTCTGCCATTCCCGGTATATCTTCTACCTCGTCCTCATCACTGAGGGGGAAATCTTCCAAGAAATCGGCCACTACTTGCCCTTTGATCGCGGTTCTTGTCTCGTATATCACGTCATATTGTTTTATCATGGCTCCCCACTTGAAGATTCTCCCCGATCTCCCAGCACTATCCAAGACCGCTTCGATAGGCGATTTGGTGAGCACCCGTATTCGATGAGCTTGAAAATATGTTCGTAGTTTAGAGGCAGCAAAGGCTAGTGCGAGCACCATTTGCTCCATTCTGGTGTAGTTCTTCTCGGCCGGACTTAAGGTTTTGCTAGCGTAAGTATACCGGCTTCTCCCGCTATCTCTGTTTTGGCCAATACCACACCGATGGCATAGGGTGTCGCGCCTAAGTATATAATGAGAATTTACGACGGCTCAGCCTTTGAAGAACCGGAGGCTAGCTAGATGTAGCTTGATATTTTGAAAGGCCTCTTCGCTGGCGTCCGTCCATTGAATTTTTTCCTTTCTTCAAGATGTCGTAAAAGGCCTTGCATTTGTCCGATGACCGTGATACGAATCGCCCCAATGCGGCTATGCAACCATTTAGTTTCTGCACGTCTTTTACCATTGCGGGGGATGGCATTTCAAGGACGGCTCGTACCTTCTCGGGATCTTCTTCTATTCCCCTGGGGGTGATGATGTATCCTAGGAATTTCCCCGACGTGACCCAGAAGTCACACTTGGCAGGATTAATTTTCATTTTGTGTTTCCTCATTGTCTGAAAAATCTCTCGAAGGTCTCGGACGTGGTTTTTTGATTTGCGACTCTTAACTAACATGTCGTCCACGTAAACTTCTATGGTATCGTGAATCTTGTCTTCAAACATGTCGCCTACCAATCTCTGGTACGTAGCCCCGGCATTCCTGAGTCTGAATGGCATCTTGGTGTAACAATACAATCCTCTTGGTGTGAAGAAGGAAGTGTGTTCCTGGTCCTCGGGCGCCAATGGCATTTGGTTGTAGCCCATGTATCCTTCCATTAAGGTCATCGCCTCGTATCCCACTATTGATTCTACTAATTGATCTATGCTGGGAAGGGGGAAACTGCCCTTCGGGCAGGCCTTTTTCAAGTATTTCGAAATCAATACATATTACGACTCCCCTTTCTTTTTCGGTACCACGACCATGTTAGATATCCACTTTGTGGGTAGTGGGACTTCCTTATTATTAGGGATTCTTGTAACTTCTTCAAGCCTCGACTTCGCTTGTAACTCGCGCGATACGCCTCATTTTTTGTCTAACCGGTTTGAACCTCGGATCAATTTTTAAGTGGTGACAGACCTTCTGTACCCAATACCCTCCAAATCATGCACTTCCCAGGTGAATGCATCCAAGTTTTATTTTAATAACATCGTGAGTTTACTTGCTTGTTCGTCCGATAGTAATGCCCCGATCCTCACTACCTTGGGTTCTTCTATCGTTCCCAAGTTTACTTCTTTAGTCGGCTCAACTGTCGAGAAGTTTGATTTCGTCTCCCTGTCTGGGGACGCTTCCTTTAATTGGTATAAAGGGTCTTGTTCTCGAGTCTCGTGTGCCAGGACCGCTTATGAAATCACCTCCTCCAATTATTTTGCCACCTTCACTTCCTTTGCTTTGTTCTTTTCTTGCCTTTGCCGAGCTCGCCGTTCTTCATTTATTTCTACATCAACTTTCATGCATTGTCGTGCCGCCTGGGAGTCGCCCACAAATTCCGCTATTCCCTTGCAAGTCGGGAACCTTAACCTTTGATGGTATGCCGATGCTACTCCCTTAATCCCAGCAATCCATGGGCGGCCGATAATGGCCTCATAAGGTAAGGCGACGTCGACCACACAAAAGGTAGTTAGTGTGTCGAGGTAGCCACCACCATCTGGAACTCTCAAAGTTACTTCGCCCTTTGGGATGGTTACTGTGCCGTTAAAGACGTAGATGCGATATGTTGATGGGACAAGCATGTCTTCTGAGAGTTTCATTCTTCTGAACGTGTCGTAGAAACAGCACACCTGATCGGAACTTCCGCTATCCACGAGAATCCTTCTTACTCCCCACTTCTCAATCAATAGCATGATGACCAGTGGATCACTGTGTGCCTGTTCATTTGCTGGGACATCCTTAGGCGAGAAAGAAATGGGCAGCGTCATCCAAGGTTCCATTGGAAGGGACTTGGCTACGCTAAATATCTTTTTACCTTCACGATCCCTTTTATGGATCCTAGTGGTGATTATACGGGCCGAGGTGTAGTTTTGCATAGCCGAATGTGAAATGGTGCTTACGAACTGACTCGCCATATCGATGCGGACTTGATGAACTGGTGCATTGGGTGTTTCTTCCGGCCTAGGGGTGTCGGACATACTGCCTCAAATATCCATCGCGGATGAGGTACTGAACAATATCTTTCACTTCTCGACAGTTGTTGGTGGAATGACCCCTATACTGATGGTAGTGACCGGTGATTCGGGATGATCTCGGGTCTCTTGAGGGAACTGTACCCTCCGATCTTTGGGTAGTTGATGTCGTTTCTCTTCACAACTTCCTTGAACACCTCTTCAAAGAAGCGTTTAGAGGGGTATACGATCGGGCTTCCCGATTTGGCTTCTTCCTTTGGCCATCCATTCCCTCTTCTCCTGCTCCTCGGGGGCGGTCCGATCTCTCTTTTCGATCGCTTTGATATGGTCGTTCATGACCGTTTTAGTTTCGGTACCAACTTCACTGGCGGCTGGATTCTTGTACTCCTCTATCTCTTGATTCGGCCTCGAATTTCTTCCAAGGCGATGTAGTGTTCTTGCATTCTTCTCATCTCCTTTAAGGTTTTAGGTTTTTCGGAAAACATGGAAATCCGGATGGGGTCCGATCTCCCCAACGCATTTTCAAACCCAAAGATGGCTTGATCCACGGCACCTTCCCAATTTCAAGACACGTTTCCTCCACTGTCGGTCGGGGTTCTCAAGGGCTCTCTCGAATCTTCTGAGAGTAAACACTTGTTCATTCTTGGCCGAGGTCGACTGTTATGCATGTAGGTCTCAAGGAAGGCCTCGACTAGCGCATCATACCCGTTAATCGAACCAGGTGTGAGCCAATAAAACCAATCTCGCGCCTCGCCCTCCAAACTAGCTGGAAAGAATTTGCACATAACTACCGGGTTGCTTCTCCATTGGATAAGTGACATGGTATACATCTTAAGATGCTCGATCGAATCTCCCGTTCCATCAAATCTAGAGGGGAATGAAGGTAAAATACACTTTGGTGGGAACGACATTTGTTCCAGTTCTTGAGAAAAAGGCGTTTTCTCGGCTTCACTCATAATCTCTGCCAACTTATTCTCTTCGCTTCCGCCCGAGAGTTCCTTGATTTTTTCTTCCAACTCCTTAAGCTTGGATTTAGTTGTCTCGATCTTGTCGCTTTCGTCCTTCCTCGCCTTTCTTCATCGGTGGACGAGTCCTCGGGTGGTCCATATCTGCGTGGGGGGTCTAGGAGGTAATGGTGGTGACGTTGATCGGGCTGATTAAGGTTACTTGGCCCCATCATGGGTGGTGAGTGACCGGATCGGCCATAATAACCCGATGTCCCTCGGCTGGAAGACCCTCTTGATCTGGTCCGTTGGTTCCTCAATTGGTAGTTCTCATACTCCAAGGCTATATTCCGCTGCTGGAGTTCCCTTAGTGCCGCTTCTTGTCTCCTCTGACTCTCCAAAATGGCCAACAACGTCGGGTCCGTACTTTCATGGCTGGAATGTCCATTGGGTTGGTGTGGCCGAGGCTGTAATGGTGCAGATATGGGTGGTGGGGGTAGTATCGGGTTGGTTACACGATCGACCGCGTGAAAAGTTGTCGGCCGATGTTACTTGATGCTGCTCTCCCCAGCTGAATCTGCCTAAGACGCTCTTGTTCCCTTCCAAAGGCTTTCTGGTACTCAGCTTGTTGCCTCACCCTTTGCCTTTGAGCTTGTCTTTGCAAGTGCTTCCTCATAGTCGTTTCGTGTCCGAATACGTGAGTCCATCGATTTGGTCAACTCTTCTCCGAGTCAATATAACCTGGTCCCAGGTAGGGTGTTATCGTCTCGCCCCAAATCTACTTCCTCGTATACAATGGCATTCCTCGCGCGGATGCATGAGATTCCTCGGGCGGTGGTTTGGCTATCGTCTTCTTGCCTCGGCCCCGTTATCCCCGCGCATCGCATGCCGCTAGTAGTGATCGATTCCTTAACATCCTAATTGTCCCCGAAGTGCTAGCCATCGGTCACGTCGCGTGATAAGCCGAGTATCGCCCGTCCCTACGTCGAAAAATACGAAAAAGAACCCCTTACTTTGACCTAATTTTCAAATAAAAAATTCGACATGAAGGGCAAAAAGTTCGATCCGTACGACTGCTGTCCTTGTGTAAGATCTACTTCGGTTGTTAGGTGGGTAGTCGTCCCTCTACCCTATTTTGTCCCTATGTTGAATCCGTGGCTGACCTCACTTTCCGTCGCTATCACTCCGTACGACGTCGCTCTCTCGTACTCGACCTATGCATTTAAGTTAGTTTTGTCATTTATTCTACATGTTCCAAATCATTGATCTTATGCACATGATGCTTAGAAAAAAAGTACGGCAAGTAACCCCTAGAATCAAATCAAACTTGTACCAAATACTCCACTTTCTCGAGATCTAATTATGAACTCTCCGACGACTTATGCTACACCGCGGCTAAAAAATTCTATACGGTTGATTGAATTTATCGCACGATGAAAGCATTTACAAACGCAAACTTTTGGTTATTCAAGCACCCCACTTCATGCCGTAGCTAAAAACAACTCGTTTAATGCTAACAATTATATAACTATCAAGAACAAACAAGTCGTCCTTTCACAGATTCTTCACATAGCTTCTAACATTAATTGGTATTTGGTGAGCTCGTGAAGTCTCTCCGTTGATCAAACTTGTTGAAGGTGTTAAGAAGATTGCCTCTGTTTCGGCTTTGAAGTAAATGACTCAAAACAACCGTTATTTCGGCCAGTGAGAGTTCATCATAGCTTCAACTTCAACACTTTAATCGTGTATTAAGGAGCTGTTGATCGTCTCGAAGGTTTTTTACGGCAAGGTATCCAGGATATCTTAGTCGTGTCCCTTAATCGGCGCGAATGTAGATGCATTTTACTACAAACTACATCCAAAGGATAGAAACGCAATGCTCATCAAATGAAAGTAAACACTCCACAATGAACACAAGATATACGTGGTTCGGTATGATTACCTACGTCCACGGGGGTGAAAGGATGAATCTTATTACTTTGAAGTGTTACAAAGGTGTTGCTCTCCGTGGGATTTTCTTACCAAATGCACTTACTACTCACTTTCCTTCTTCTTAGTGTTTACTCGAGTTTCTCTCCTTTTCTCTATCAAAAATACAACCTGCCTCACTTGAATACAAGTCCCTCTATTTATAGGAGAAGTTCTATACAACGAAATTAAGGTGTTGGTCATGTTACATCTATTTAGCAGTTCTTTGATCGGTCCGGTTCACGTCGTCTCATGTGGCCGATGTATCCTGACTCCTCGCCTATCCTCCGTTCGGGCCAATCTCTTTAGGTGCATTATTAACACGATGTCGCCTATCTTTTCTGTCGTCTTTATGGTTATCTGATGTGACCCGTTCTTACTTATTCGTTTGACCATAGTTCCTCGTTTGACCCTCCACGACTTATCTTGTCAAGCTTTATCAGAAGTCTGGGTCAAGTCTTGTCCGACATCATTACGCCCGATCCACGTGGCTCCTTAAATATCGCGCCCGATAATCTTCGCTCTATACTTCGCGTCTCTTCGTATTTGGGTACACTGGTTCTAGGATGTTGCCACCTGGATCTGTAGATAATTTACACCTACAATAGGCATATTACATGAAGAAAAAATCGATGCAATAAGAGATATAGTTATCAAATTGAATGACAAAGGTATTTGATAGGCTTCAGTGTTGATATTTTACATCAAATTGGTTTTGCTGATCAATAGTGCAAGATGATTTAATGACATATATCCACTAATTTTATTTGTTTGCTTCTTAATGGATCTTTTTGTCCTTCCTTTTCCCCGTCTAGAGGTCTTTGACAAAGAAAACCATTGTGTCCTTATATTCATCCTATGTATGGATGATTTGTCAAGGATCTTAATTCAACAATCTGACCAAGATTAGAGGTGTCAAACAGGCCGGCCTGGCCTGTCTTTAGTCGGCCTAGCCTGGTATGTGGTCTGGCCTGTTAATTTAGCAGGCCTGGCCTGGGAAGGCCATCGTTGAGCCTAGCCTGGGCTGAGCCCTGCCTGGACTTGGCCTGGTCCGATTTAAAGCTTACGTCCTTAAAAAAAAGAACCATCTTTTGGGGACTACCCAAAAAAGGTGGGGGACTACCCAGTGATACAAATGTCCACCCTAAAATGAGAAGGGGTGTCCTAAAATGTGGAAATGACTAACCTACCCTTAACCTATATATATATATATTACCACCTTCTTCCATCACCACCACCTATATATATAACCACCTCCTCCCATCACCCCCGCCGCTCACCACCACCGACCACCTCGAACCACCACCACAACCACCTCTATATATAGCTTAATTTAAATCATTAACAAAACAAAATCAAAATCAAAATTATAACAAACCCATTACTTGTCATTCGTTTTTTGGTTGCAAAAATGAGAAATAATCATTAAAATGAGTTGAAAATGTAAGTTGCAGAGAGAAGTTCGGCTAGGAATTATGTGAAAAACTTTGTCGAACTAGCCGAACTCAACTTTTAATGAAGGTTTTTCCTTTCAGAGAAAAGTTCGGTTACGTCGTTATCTTTTTTTCATAACCGAACTTTGTTCTGTTGTAACCGAGCTCATTGTAAATATGTGAATGTCGGAAGTGTCATTGACATGAGTTGGGGGAACATAGTTGCAGCTCCTACAGCTTTCTGTAGACGTCACAAATGCCAACAGCAAGTACATAAATCGATGGACCCTGCTGCATTTACGAAAGTAGGTGAGAAGTTCAATGAAGGCTCTATGAATATGTTTGCCCACTTCCTCCACAAAAGCCCTCTTATACATTGGAGGCATCGCTAGTAGCCTCTACTAAAGCAACAGCCAAGAACTCGGTTACCTCCGTAAAATGTGAATTTTCCACTAAAGTTCGGTTTGGTCGTAGTTTTTTTTACCTAACCGAACTTTAGTTCGGTTACATAGCAATTTTTTTTTCTCCTAACCAAACTTTTCTCTGAAAACCTATATATAGTGTTTGGTTAATGTCAAGAACTTTTTTTTCATTTTTTTTCCCAGCCGAACTTTTAGTTCGGTTACGTCGTAAAAAAAAATTCCTAACCGAACTTTTCTCTGAAACAAAAAATTCCATTAAAGCTGAGTTCGGCTACTTGTGTTTTTAGAAACATTAACCGAACTACACTTGCAGATGAGTTCGGTAACCTGTTCTTCAAATGTTGTAGCCGAACTTTGTGAATGTTTTGGCCAATTCAAGCACCATTAACTAAATTTGAAGTATCCATGAGTACCCAAAACATCATACTCTTGTTCTTCCTATTTCCTTCTTCTTCTTATCTCTAAAAACAAAATGTTAAAAACAAAACAATCCAACTTATAAATCACTAATCACTAATCCCTAATCACTAACTAATCAGTTATTAATCATTACACTAACACTAATTAATCATCACACTAACTAAGTTTATCATCAAGGGTAAAGTTGGTATTGAAAAAAAAATTATAAGGGGTGACCAAATATTACTTCTAATATCCTCCCCAAAAACTGATGGGTAGTCCCCAAAAGATGGTTCAAAAAAAATATTCTGGGGCAAGCAAATATAGAGGTTTGAAGTCGAGCCCTCATTCCTACTTGTTACCACTCCTAACCAGTACCTCCATCGTAATTGTTGTTTATAAATTAAATTCATAATATATTTACTACATTTATATAAGAACTATTAATTGGGGGATATGGATTTTAATTGGGGGATATGAATTACTTCCCCCAACCATTTGTGGCTGATAAGGGGTGTCTTTTGGGTGCGAAAATACCAGAATATCCCTTCATTAATTAAAAAACATTATGAAATTACTGTAATGCCCTTTACCTAAAACAATAAAATCTAAATACCAAATTCATATATCCCCCAATTCATTTTGTACCGGCATAGGGTTAGGTTTAGAAAAAAAAAAATTCTTCATCGTCTTCCTCATCGTTCATTCTTCATCGACGATTAATCGTTGAATCAAAAATTTCTTCGTTGACTAACCTACCATAACCATGCCTCCACGAAAGAAATCAAAAGCAAAACGGAACACTAAATCGATTGCTCAACAAACACATGAGAAACGAATCGAGAACATTGCTCAAGAACTAGAAGAGGAAGAAGCATCCAACTCGGATGATCAACCAATCATGGCTTCTCTGAGAAGGTAAGTGTTTTTTTAGCTCATTTATGATTGTTTTAATCGATTTTTAGCCATGGGTTTAGGTTAGAATCGCCAAAATTGGTGAAACTGTGGAGTTGTAGAGAAAACCGGCATTCAATCTTAGTTTGAACACCATGCCGGTTTAACTTCAACTTTGAAATATCAATACCAAGATACGATAGTAGTTGAACACCAAACCGCTTGAGTTCCTGAAAATTAGATTTTAGGACCGGCATTCGAATTAGGTTGAAGACTATTAGGTAGTCAACTTAAAACACACAGAATTTTTTTTTACCGGCATTATATCTAGGTTTCGTTATTGCCGGTTTTGAAATACCGGCATCGTGTAGTTCAATTCGTGTATGCTTGGGTTTGACACTTGAAACATTGAAGAAAACTCAAAACCGAAGCATGCTCGATATTTGTACATATATGCCGGTACATGTTACCGGCATTAGTTGTTTTAAGAATTTCAATGCCGGTTTACAAACTGTGATGACTTTTCTTATGTTTGTTTCGTTTGTTTATGTTATAGGTCAAAAGCCAAAGTATCGAGGAAAAATAAAGGTCCTATTCTCACTAAAAAAAAAAGGAGAAAGGACGGTCTTGATACTCCCGTCCCCCGCTCCCGGGGGATAGATGCGGGTCGCAAGAAGCGTTTGGGGTTTCAAACAAGAGGGTTAGATTGGGAGAGTGGTGGTGAACGTAATGCACTTAGAATCCGTGAAGGTACATTTGTGAACGATGAGAATGATGAAATGGACAGTGAGGATAAAGATGATGAGGTTCCCCCAAGTCAATTAGAAATCCAAACCGAAGTTGGTGAGACTAGTCAACAACCAACACAAGGCAAGGGCAAGGGCAAACACAAAGTTAAAGGTTGTCACCTTCCTCACATTGATGACATGATACCCGACCGCGATGATGGTAAAATTTGGGGTCAAGCTCCGAACCGAAAGTACTCTTTGGATACAAGAACTCTTGGGCTCGTACAATCTTTCAAACTTATGTAAGTATTTTTTATTTTGTGCATGTGCATTGTTTTATTTTTTACATTATCTCTTAATCGTATTATGTCTTATTTGTAAGATCATACTAAGGATGTGCGTGTTTTCAAAACCAAGCCGCAATGAGTGGAAATTGTCGTTGAACATGAAGATGTCCAAACATTAGTAAGGAACTCGGGTTTGTATTCTTTGGTTGAAAATTACTTGAATCCGACATCGTCACCGTCAATTGCTTTGTCGAAAGGTATCATGGTGAAACCGATACAATGCACTTCCTGTTCGGGAGATGACCTTGATTCTTGAAGATGCTTATGCCATTCTAGGCTTGAATGTTATCGTAAAATCAATTTCGAAGGAGTTGAGTCTCGGGACCTAGATTGGTCAAGTTGCACGATTTGACTGAAAAGTTGTTTGGTTGGGACTTCAAAACTTCTTCTGGATAGATTTTATGTAGCATCGAACGGAAGTAAGACGAAGACATTCAAGATGACGATGCTTAAGAAGATGTTTGAAAATACAAAGGCTGAAGCTTGGAGGCTGGATGGGACCCCTTCACAGATTCGCTATACCGCCGCCGCGCATTGTTATACCTCTTGGGCACTAGGGCATTCACGACAAAGAATGGCAACCGGGTAAGTGCAAACTTTCTCCAAGACCTTGACCCGTTGGAAGGTGTATGTGGCTATTCTTGGGGCACCGCGGTCATGGCAAATTTGATGGCGGAGATGAGAAGGGCTTCATTGGATAAAACAAACCAATTTGTCGGGAATTTCACTATACCCTGTACAATTTTTTTAATCTATGTTCACATGTATTTATTTAACTTTTGTTCACATGTATATTGTTCACATTGGATTAGGTGTGGTGTTATGAACACTTCCAAACCTTGTTCAAGGACTGCCCATTCTTGAAGATCAAAGACCTTCCTGAACCCGATATCCCTAGAGCTCAAAGGTTCGAGTTTCACAGTAATCCGAAGCCCGGTAACAAAGGTCGAGTCATCGATATGAGATTGGCTCTGGATACTATGAGGAAGGAAGACGTTGTGTTCGACACTTATAAGGATATTAGAGGATACCGTCAAATCCCAAGAGATGTTGCATTGTACCATGGGCCTTTGTACCACCCAAGAGGATACATCATGGCCGACCCATGCCGTGTGATGCGCCAACATGGATTTAAACAATTATCCCGTTTTTTGGTCGACCTCGATGATAATTATCTTCTTTACTTTTCTCGGTGCAATTCAACTCCTAACAAGTTGCATGTAGTGTATGATCCGAACCGGAACCAACACATTGGAGGGAAAGAGACCCACGTCGTTTTGGTAGATATTAGTAAGTGGGAGCTTGCGGAAAATGGTTATGAAGTTGATGACATTTATATGAGGGATTACCTGGAATGGTCACATCCTTATGTCGTGCGCCTCCCTCCTCCGTGGAAGCTCCACACCAAGAAAACCCTCATGTTGAAATTCCTCCACCTCCACCACCTACGATGGCCCAACTTCTCAAGACTCTCGGAATAGTGGTAAGTTTTCTTAATTGGTTATAGTTATTAAATGTAAACATAATCATATATTAATATATATCCTGATTATGTATTTGATGTATTAAACTAGCGACGTCGACTTGGCAAGGTTACGAAGATGTTAGGTTGCAAGCATAAGGATGGAGTTGTGCTATCTCTTCAAGAAATCAAGGAACTCGAGGAAAAGCTTCATAGAATTGAAGAAACCGACCCTATTGTCAAAGCTATGTATGGGGAAACAAGGAAGGCGCCAACCCAAAAGAAACAAAAGACTAATTAGTGATGGTTAACTCTTTAGTTTTATGGTTATGTCAAAAACAATTTCAAACTTGTTTTGGTTTGTAATCAGGTTAACTCTTTATTTACTTTGGTTTATGTTGAACATGATTAGAGTTTTGGTTTGAAAGTTAAAATGTTCCCAAGATAGGACAGCTCATTGTTTGAAATATCGTTACACATACCGGCATTTCTCAATTCATCAGGTTTCACAAACCTAAGCATAGTAAAATTCAAAATCGACATGTACCTACAAAAGCATTGTTGTGTTTGCTAAGGTCTATGCCGGTATTCAAAATCTCCAAAACTATTAAATAAGTTTAAAACCCAAGCATATGAATATTCATTTTAAGAATGCCTATTAAAAAACTCTTTAATTATCTCCTAATGGAACTATTCCCAAAACCGGCATTGAATTTATTAAACATTGTATGCTTAAGATAGTAGTTATATTTGGTTCCTCAACCTGAATAGAATTTCCTCAAAACCGGCATCATCGTTGTATTACGTTGAGTGCCGGAACATAGTACCGGCGTAGTTTTACTTCATCCATTTTATGCCGGTTTCAGGCATTGAATAACTAAAGGCTAGTTTTTTAAACCATACTCTAGAAAACATTAGTTTCGGCGTGGGATCTGAGTTTCTTATTGTGCCGTTACTAAAGTGGAAAAGAGCCGTTATGACTAAATCTATTTAAAGGAATGGATACACCCATTACACTTGATACCTCACAGATATATCTCCAATAGATTATTACTCACCGCCTGCCAAGTTCATCAATTCCCTCGAAAAAGAAAAACGTTTGAGGAGCATATTGTCCACTCCGACAGGAATTCAATCATCAACCACGACCAACTCCATTGCCACAATACTAGAAAAACTAAGAAGGAAGGAAGAAACCACCAACTCAATTGTCGCAATGGAGGAAGAGATAAGTAAAAGGAAGAGAGAAGAAAAAGAGGAAGCAAAGATTGAACGTTATCGTCAAAAAATAGATAACAACAGAGCGGAAGCTCTGGGAGAGGTTAAACATCAAAAAGAAGCTAAGATAGAAGCAAATGTTGAGGAGGAAACATAATGGATTAGGAATTACTACTTAGTATTGGATTTGGCGGAGGATGAACGCCCGTCAGAAGTGTTTTGGGGCCTTGTAATGAATGGTTCTTACAAGCATTACACGGTTAACGGTAAGAAACGCAAAATCAATACGCTGATCAAATAGTACGCATTCGAACAACTGCAATCATCAAATCATGTCTCAAATACAACGAATTCCTATCAAGATACGGTGGTGATAGGTATAAAGCTCAGGATGCATATACGAAGTGGAGACAAGAGCCTTTTAGGCATTTCGAAGCTGATTTGCTTGTTCAATCTAATTCCAATAAATTATTTTAAATTGTATTACTATTGATATCTTTAATTCTATGTGTAACGTTATTCCCTTAAATGATGTTAGTTGGAAAATGCTTGAGATCTTATGTTTGTGGTTAATGATGTTTATTTCGTGAAATTTCGTTCAAATACCAAAGAATGACTATGAGTTAAAAAAATAAGAAGTTATGAAATCTTAAAACCGGCATCATGTATATGTTTACTTAAAGATGCTTAGGTTTACCACACTAAGAAGTTAAAAAAATAATGAACTTGTAATGCCGGCATCACCAGGTGATGTAATTGTCAATCTAAAGATAAAAGGCGTTTTAAAATTTCATTCAACTTGGTTGACGGTTAGAATTTCATTCAACTTTTTTTACGATTTACAATTTCATTCAATTTGTTTGACGGTTTCCAAATATGACGGTTTCCAAATATTTAATGAGTCATTGGAAGGTTACAAAATCGTGGGTTCCTTTAATGACGGTTTCAAACTTCCAAAGCTATATAAGTGACGGTTTTGGAAAGAAAACTATTCGTTCTATTCAATCTTTCCCTATTTTTTTTCATCTATTATACCAAAACAATGGTTCGTCGCAAATCTCGTGATAACCCCAATGAAGAAATACCTGTTGATGCGCAACAAACTCCTGAAGAGTCTCCTGGTGAGGCGGAAGTAACAGATTTGATTGGTAAGTCATGTATAACACAAAGTCTCCCGTTGAATTGAAGTAGTTTTAGGTTTATCCAATAATATACAACACAAAGTGAAACTTGATAGGAGTTCATGATGGATTAAAATATCTTTTTAGGGTTTTGAAATTGCATTCTAGTCAATTGAGTTCAATTTGAAAAACAAAAAAAAAATATTTAAGTTTTGGGTAAAAAATTACGTAAAAACCGGCATTCCAAAAATTCTTTTGGAATGCCGGTAATTGTTCCGGCGTTCACGGTATGGTAACATACAATGCCGGTTTTTGTTCCCTAAATTTTTTAAATTCTCGGATACAATTCAACAAAACCCGGCATCTTCGTATTATTTGATATAATGCGGAATTAAACCGGCATAGAATAGTATTAAGCCGTGAATGATGGGGTTTTGTGTGTGTTCATTTTGTATGCCGGCATGCACTATATAAATCCGTTTAACATGTTGGAACATAGGTCTCACGCACCAAAAAAGGACAAAGGAAAAGGAATAGCGGATATTACAGGTGTCTCAACTCACACTGATGATGATGATGATGAGAATCAAACTCCACAAGAACCGGAAAACCAGGTGGCTCATCTTCACAAGCAGGTGGCTTAGGACAAACTAATGATGAAAAGGCACCCCCACCTCACTTCCCCCGATACGTTAGACTTAATTCCTCACGAAATGATGGAAAATATTGGGGTCAACCTATAAACCCGCAACTTTTATTTTCGTATAAAGACTCTTGGGCTCGATGGATCTATCAAACTTATGTAAGACGTTTGTATCTTGTTATTCTATTATTTACACGTGATCAATTTAATAAAGTTCGTGATGATTTTATAGGACCACAGAAAGCCTGGCGTGTTAGCCGCCATCAACAATCGGATGTCGGCTTTTGGAGGATGAGTGTCCTTTCGTTCAAGATATAGTCAAAGCATCTGGGGTTGTATCCTGCGATAGAAAATTATGTGGCCACTGATACCGTCCACGACAAACTCGCTTTTGGAGAGGTTTTATGGTGAAACCGACACCATGCATTTTCATTTTGGCAAGATGACCATTATCCCGAAGATGTCCAAAGGATAATAGGACTAGAGGTTCTTGGGAAACCGGTTAAGGTAGAAGACAAGTCGAAGGACCTAGGGTGGGAAAAGATCTATGAGCTAACTGAAAAATTGTTTGGATGGAACAAGGAAACCACGATGGCAAATTTGTACAAGAAACAAACTTCTCATACAAAGACTATAACATTCGTCCAACTCACTCAATTGTTTGGGAATACAAAGAACAAGGAATTGACTCACATGACAAGCTCAACAAAGCTAGCAGATATATGTTGTTCATTTTGGGAACCGCTATATTCCCCGACTCTAATGGTAACAAAGGGTGCATTTGAACAACCTACAGCTTTTGGATCCGTTGGAAGACGTTCATAAGTATTCATGGGGCACCGCTTTCTTGGCACATTTTTTGGCAGAAATGCGTCGAGCTTCTAAGGCGAAAGGCCGTCAATTTAATGGGAATTTCATTGTGATTCAGGTATGGTGAATTACTTAATTTTTTATTGTTATCATTACATTTGTTAGTTTCCAAATATTAATTATCTTATACATTTTATGGGCACAGGTGTGGGCTTACGAACACTTCCGAGATTTGTTCATTGGGTATAGAGGATTGAAAATTTGGCATGACTATGAACCGAATATGTCTCTAGCTCAGAAATACTTCTTCGGCAATACCCCTACTCCTAACAAGAAACGATTTTTACAAATGAGAAAGATAATTGCTTCCAAAAAGGATCAATAACACCAATAGGTATCACTTCTTCATATTTCACAAGCATATGTCGACACGGAAGCCCCAAATAAGACATGTCGGGACAAATACACACATCACCCGGTTTTCCATAATTTTTTTCATATTGCATTTGTCTCATCATATGTTTTATTTCCCACCGAGAGACGTTAAACTCTATTCCTTAGAGCAACTTAGTATGTTTAAGAAATGGAGTCATCCTATCCATGGAGCTTTTCTCAAAACCCTTCTTGATCCTATCAATATCGGCCTTAAAGTTTTGTTCCATTGCCTCGGCGACCGTAACCACGTTTCCCAGGCCGGATGGATGAGATCTTTAAATCTCCCATGTGAGGACTCCGCTATACTAGTTGCTTCATTCCCGTAATGTCTATAACGATTTGTCCATACGCACAAATTTTTCCTTGAACTTATCCAACAATTTATCCCGACAATATGAAACGGCACTTGGATACACTTCGTTATAGATGGCAATAAACATTTTCAATCTCTTTTCATACATGTCCTCTGTAAGAGACCAATAAACTTTCTCCCAATCCTTTAGAAATTCCAACCACCTTTTATGGTTTTCATCGTGTTCTTTGTCGACTCGCTCTTTAATCTTTCCTCTTTCATTTTCTTCTTCTTCGGGTGATAGTTTCTCATTACGAACATCTTCATCAAGTTGACCAACCATTCTTTTTTTAATATCAGCCTTAGAGGGTTCAAACAAAGCATGACAATGTTGTTTCACATTTTCACCTATATGAAATGTACATAGGAAATTTTGTGCATCCGGAAATATGTCGGATATGGCATTCATTAGTGCGTCAAATTGATCGGTTATGATGACCTTCGGACCACGATTTTCCGGGAACAATAATTTCAATTGTCGCAATGCCCAATGATAATTGTAATCCCTCTCGTTTTCCATTAAACACCAAGCCAATGTGAATGTTACCTTGTGCGATGTCCGCCCACGATGTTGAACAACGGCATGTTGTATTTGTTTGTCTTGTACGTGCGGGTCCATCATAAGAACATCACAACACGTATGAGCCAATTGTGAAAGCAAAGGATGCGAAATGAATATTTGAAGCGGCTTTTCGTCCGTACCTCTTTTAATGATCGCGTGTAGTTGTGATCCCAAACTATCTTCTCAAATTCTTGCATAACATTCCTCCCTTCCCATTCCAACCTTTTAATAGTTGCTTGTGCGCTATAAATTGTACTTAGTGAAGAAACGTTCATCTTATCCTTTGCCTTGAAGGTTGGAGAATCACTCTTGGTTTGATACATGCTTTTGTCATCATCTTGACATCCTAGAATTGATCAGGTTTTAGCTTCGCAACTAGGGAGTGACCTTCAAAATCTTTCGGATCGGGGTGGTTGTGACTGGCCAAACCACACCTTACATTCCCATTCTTTTTCTTCTTTACTTTCTCCTCTTAGATAGAATACAAGCTTAAAGGGGCACTCATCCTTTCTCGTAATCGTTTTGTATACCCTCTTAGTCTTCTTTTCATATACATAACCCTTTCTCTTATGGCTATTCTCCTTGTATTTTCCGCTTCTCTCACAAACCATCTCAAAACGAACATCCGAATGTTGACTATTCCTCACTAAGACACACATGTTCTTAAGAGTCGTCTCTTTTGCCCAAGCAATTACTTCCTTTTCATCTTTTATTCCCTACATAATAATGAGAGATTACAAGCAAATCCCAACATTAAATTGTAAAAACTAGGTGGAAGACTTGTTTGGTAACATACCCGAGGTATTTTATAGTGTTAAAAGCGTATCCCGATGGAGCGGTTTGGAGTTTGGTTGATCGTTTACTTAATTATCTAAATGAAAATAAAATTGGATTAGTTAAAACCTATAGAGTGTCGATAAGTAAATTAAAGTGCCGGTTTTCAATAACGGCAGATACAAGAATAATTGTCATTCTATGCGGTATTAAAACCTAAGCATTTTTACAAATTCGATTACTATGCGGGATAGCGACAGATCAGGCATACATAGATCAAAAAAGGAATGCCGGTTTTTAAGTTCAAAATATAATTTGTTTTCTCGTATGTTTTTCCTATTAAACCTAAGCACCATCGACATGCAAGGATCTATGCAGGTATCACAAACCCAAGCATGGTGTGTCATGTACGGTCTTGGTTTGAGTATTCCATACAATATTCGGTGGTTGGTAAAAAGTAAAAATTCAAACCTAAGGCATACAATCTTGGTTTGAATGGTAGAGTATGTTCTTGAACTTGGGGATATTTTAAAAGGCATTCAAATTTGTATGAATACAATGCCTAGGTTATAGAGGTTCCTGCATGGTATTCATATAACGCGCATCCGGTTTTTCACCGGACAGAGATATGGCGGTTTCGAAAAAAAAATAAAAAAATTCGACCTCTTTGAAGCATTACCTGTGTGTTGGGGATGCTTGTATGTTGAACATGTTTACTTTCTTGAGTTGGTTCTTCACATAACTCCTCATGGTCACGAAAATCGTGATCCAAGGGTGTTGGTTCATCATATAACTCCAATTGGGAGGTGTTATCATTAACTGAAGATTGAAGATATGATTGTTGTTGTAGTTGAGCCAAGGATGCAGCAGCTGCAAGTCTCTCTTCAAATTCATCTTCCATTTTCAAAAATAAATAAATTATACTCTAAATTTTTTCCCCTCCTTCTACCCACAAAAAATTCAAATAAACTCAAAAACACTAAATATATCCCCCAAATCATTAAGATTTTACTAATCTTAATTAGTAACTAATCCTAATTAGGGAGGGTTAGATTAGGAAATAATAAATTAATTACATAAGGGGTAACCCAGCTAGGATATTCGGATCCCTATTTTGTCCTCTAGTGATATCCCCCAATTAAAATCCATATCCCCCAATTAATTGTTCTTATATAATGACAAGTATAGTTTTGATCAAAACAAGAGTGCATGAGAATAAATTAACTTTATTCCTAATTTTTATTTTAGGTAATGATATAAAATTCAGAATTAATTAAATTTGATTAAGTCTATAAATAGGTTACATTTAAATGTAAATAATTGGGATTATGTGCAGCTAAAAGAATAATAAAAAAAAATACATGCATACTATAATTAAGTAAGTTTCCAACATAAAAAAGGAATTCTAATCGAGTCAATGAAAGGAAAAAAACAACTAAATAATATAACGTTATGAGAAGATTTAGTATGTTAATTACATTTTGGAAAGATCTTGTTTCATCATTTGTATACCATATACCTAATTAATTACGTTTTATATACCATAATTTAATATATATATGCCGTCACTATTAGCTCTTTCGAAATATATCTAAGTAAAATTTAATGTGTAGAGCATGCACATAACGTTGGCTAGATCAGTGTTAGCAGACACCTACCAAAGGTATCTGAGTGCGTAGGTTCGAGTCCAAAACCTTGCACATTTTTGTCTAAATAAACTTACACAACTAATACTACTCTACTATACAGGCCACGGCAAGCCTAGCCTGGCAGGCTTATACTAGCCCAGGCTTAAACAGGCCTGGCCATAACAGGCTGAAAGGCCGAAAAGTTGAGCCCAGCCTGGGCCTGCTTTGAGCCTGGGTCTGGCCAGGTTTGCTTTTATCACGGGCCTGGCCAGGCTGGATTAGGCCTAGGCTGGCCTGGCCTCTTTGACACCTCTAACCAAGATAAAAAAAATAAAAATAAATCTATAGAGCTAAAACTACAAGCTCTTGTACACTTATTACTCATTTGTCTATTGTGGGTGATTTTTTTTTTTTTTTGTTACAGTTGATATCAAGGAGCTTAAGTACATCCAACAACTTATCTTGAGGCTTAATTCAGCTTCTGGGCAAGTTATTAATAAATCTTGCCAAAAGTGGCATTGCTTTAGTAAAAATTTGCCCTGGTCTAAGGCTAGCTTTATTGTCGATTTTCTGGAAACGAAACAGATGAGCTTTGGTGAGAAATATATGGGAGTACTTTTTATTGAGTTTTGTTAATATGAAGGAAGAATATGATACGAGGAAGGAAACATTATGGTGTGAAATAAAACTTTAAAATGCTTAAGATTAAAAAGATGCAGATCAACAAAATCAGTTTATAAATTACCCGTTGATAAGATTAGATCTTCATGCTAATCAATAGAAATTGAATTAAATGCAAAAAAATAAAAATAAAATTACAAAACAAATCCAAATCCAAATAGATGTTAAAAGAACTAAAGAGGTGGGTTTATAACTAGATGAGAAAAACTTGTTTTTTGTTTACTACCATCCAGTGTTTGATCGTCTAAATTTTTTTGTCTTTGTCTGAGAATTTCATTGATTCATTTGTCAATGACCTTAAAATTGGTGCGTACGATCCAAATTTCTTAAAGTAAAAAGTTATGGGAGGATAAATGCCATGTGTAGGTTACCATTAGGATGATGAATAAGAAGATCGATATGATCAGGGGTTAGTGGAATTGTTACCCAATTTTCGCTCGTATTGTTCTTGCTAGGGTTAGAGTTTAAAATAGTGCTTGAACATTTAGTCGATCTTTTCATCCTACAAAATCGATTTTTTTTAATTCCACCCAATATGTTATCCCTCCTCAAATATTTTTTCCCTCCTAATAACAATACTCTTTTTATTTCTTAACAAATTCATGGATCCTAGTTTCAAACCGTTGATAGACAAAATGCAAGCTAGATTTAATAGTTGGCAAGATAAACAACACATATTCAATTTATTTTAAGCTTTTTAGTTAAATATCAAATGAATCATTACTAAGATTTATTAATCACCGTCTAAAATTTATCCAGATTAGGTATTGGTGTTGTAATACCTCGATTCGGCACGGTTCAAATGGAATATATTTAATGGTTTGTCTTTTTATATACCGAGGCCTTTTCAACATAATTGGCTTTAGAGTTGGAAAAAAGCTCTGCAGTTAAGTGTGCTCGGGAAAGAGTAATCCAAGGACGGGTGACCTCCTGGGATGATGTTGCTGGATGATCACAAATGTGCTTGTTGAAAACCCCATACTTTCGGATGACTGCAGTGGATAAGTGGGTAAATTATCGGTAGAGGGTTGGGTCATTACAAATAGTATCAGAGCTGACGACGGGTCACCTGCCGAGGATGAAACAATATGCTAGCAGGGTTGTATCAGGTACTCGTCTCATGAGTGACAGGGAACTTCGGAAATCTGGGCTTGAAAATATTCCGGAGGTGAGAACGACTCCAATTTAAAGTGGTGGTATTGTAATACCCCGACTCGGCAGGGTTTGCAAATGAAATATATTGGTTTGTTATTCCCAAACATAGAGGTCTTTTCAGCATAATTGTCTCTAGAGTTGGCAAAAAGCTTTGTGGTTAACGTGCTCGGGCAAGAATAATCCAGGGATGGCTGAACTCCCGAGAAATTGTTATTCGGTGACCGAAGATGTGCTCGTTGAGAAACCCACACCACAATACAGGATAACTTCAGTGGTTAAGTGGGGACAATATCGATGGAGATTCAAGTTATTACATATGTGGTCATGAAAAGGGCAGAACATGTATTCATCCTAAATTCTGGTCTTCTTTATATACGCTAAAAGGTAAAAGGTAAGGAAGTTTTGGTTTTTAATAATATTTACAAGTTTGATGTGACCATGTTAACTAAAAAATATTAGAAAATGGTATCTAACCCTTAATCAATATGGGATGAAATTCTTGAAACAAAGAATTTTCCGAAACATAACTTTTTACATCTATTACTAAGAAAACAATCATCGGGTTTGACATGGTTTATCTAAGGCACTTGATATGATCATACAGTAATATATTTGGGGTATTGCAAAGGGTGATGATATTGGCATTTGGTTTGAAAGATAGATCCAACCAATTCCTGGCAGTCTCAAAGACTAACTAAGTATCATCTTCATGATTAATATCAAGTCTTTCAGGTTATAGATTTTTATGACATAGGTCTTTTGGAGGTGTTCACATAGGAGAAAATTCATAATATACATATAATTTATGCTCCTGGTCAAGATTTTGATGATTTTTAAGAACCCACAATTGGGGGTTGCCCCCACAAATTGTGGGATACATAAAAATACAAGAAAATAATATTATGAAGTAATTTTAAGAACCTCTTATCCAATCAATTTTGTAATGGCCAAATTATCTTTGATTAATTAGTATAAATTATATTAATTAGTTTCATAAGATGAATTAGTAATATATACATAGGGTTTATTAATATCTTTTTACATCGACGTAACAGGAAAACGCGCAACAAGCTGCGCTTCAAACTTTCTCGAACCGGGAGTCATGATATTATTGTGCATAACTTTCTGGACTCTCTTAAGGAGTCCAACCGCTTCTGGAGCCAAAAAAACAAATGTATAAAAAGCGAAAGGAATAAAGGCGTGTCCATTATCATGACATGCTTTCTCATGTTTCGCTATCTTACCTGAGGCAGCCCTCAGTGCTGCTTGCCCGACTGTAAATGTTCCATGTCCAATGCCTACTAATGGAGAAACCCCAGTGAGGTCAACACATGCGTGTTTTCCATTAACCCACCCAAAAATTAAAACATCTGTTGGCCTGAGTGTTGATCTCCCTTCGAGTGAATCAGTCAAAAAGTTGACAGCCGCTTCTTTCTTCGCTGAAATATCGGCTCTCCACAGAACATCATACAGAGTGTCCCTCACATGATCATATCTATGTTTAAACCCAGGGTCTACATTGCAATGAACAACATGTTCCCCGTAAGTGTCCAAACACCCAGTGATACAAGCAGGACATCGAGTGTCCGATGGGTATAGGGGGATCATCAATCTGTATTTAAGGATGGTACGGTACTCCACGGGTGACATCTTCTGTCCAAGGCCTTCAATCGGAATAGTGAGGAGGAAATCATGCGCATGCCCTGCTTGCAGACAACCCAAAACAGATTTTCTGTCTGTCTGACAACTCATAAACTCTGTCTAGTGGGGGCGGTGTCTTTGTTGGTAAAGCTGCTAAAGTCAAAATCAGGGAGAGTTGCTTGTAACGTCTTCAAAGCCTTGTTGAAATTTTCATCCATGAACTTCTACCTCCCCACTCCTTAATATATGATCATGTAACCCCCAAGTTTGGACACTTGATGCTAAAAAGGCATATTGAGATGCCTCACTAGCAGTGTATACGCTAAGCCCTCTGTATCTAATTGGTAGTGTAGATAGCCTCCACTGTAGCTCTCCAAAATACGGACTCCCACAAACCATTATACCCTCTATCACCTCTCTCAAGCATTTATAAAAACTATCTACTGCCTCCACCATGTATTCCGGTTGGCAAATACGAAGTCCAAATAACAGCTAGGAAATACCCATGCAAGCACGTAAAAGTAATAATTCACATATTAGTTTGTTAAGATTAAACTTAAGATTTTGAGTTATTTTGATTTGTTTTTATAAGTGTTAGTTATAAGGATTTCGAGAGATTTGAAAGAAACAAATGAGAAACCTAGTGAGGAATTTGATGTTGGTGAGTGTGAGAAATTTGATATTTTTTGTTGACTTGCAAGGAAAATGAAGATACAGTCGGCATAACTAAATGATAAAGGCAATGTCGACTCTAAATAGTGGGTATTGTGTTCATTATTTAGCTAAACTGACATACAGTATCCCCCAAAACTTGTATCCTGTCGACGTTGACGTAATGAGGGTCGAGTATGCTAACTGTACTAATAGCGGTCAACATTGGAAAAAAAAAATAGTCGACCATACCGACATAGTGTTTTTTTCAACCAGAGTATTGGTACCTCTGAGACATTGTATTACTCGACATTGCGTTCACAATAATACAATACCGACTGCAACATTCAGCATTGTATTTATGATAAATACAGTGCGCATTATTAGATGTAATTGCTGGGAATTTATTTTTCAGATTTTGTTTTGGTTTTCAGAGAAGGAGACAATTAAAGATGCTTTTATTTTTAACTTCATTTAGATTTTAGTGTTTTTAAAAATAATATTAGGAAAAAAGGATAAAGGTTATAACAATATTTCCATTAGTAAAACCTCCCCCTTTAGCCAAACATCCAGCTACATTTAGCCGTGAATATCCCCCAGTTTATGGAGGTATCCCCAATATTTGTTCATTTTTAACTACTTCGTTTTTTTTTCTTTCTTTTGGCCCCATCTATATTAACTTTTGCAAGTTTCTTTTATTGGCAATGAGCAAAAGCAATGACTAGGGGTCTGACATATGTATTCTCCTTCGAAACATAAAATTTTCATTTAGAAATGCTTGAATAGTGTTATTCCCCTGTGAAACTATCTTTCCAGAGTTGTTAAAGATTTATCATGCATCAAAAACAGTGGATTACCTATTTAATTTAAACATTTCCATTTTTCTATAGTAATTTGGTATGAAAAATTTCCTCAAGTATTCCACTCTTTCACTCAGTTAGGGATTGAATTAAAAGTTGGTTTTTTTATCCACAATCATCTTAAATTTTGAATATACAATTGGCTTCTTTTGCGGTATCATGGCAAACAAGGAAAGCCCGACGTAGAGCTCTCTTTGATCGCCAAACTCAGAACCCATCCTTCATCATCCAACAAACCACGCCTATGCTTGATTCAATTTCCTAATCTCAAACTCATATTATGCAACGATCTATCACAAGGATTTCACTTACACCCAAGCGTCTTATAGTCTTATTCTAGACATGCTAGCTACCTCATTACCAGGATTGCTCTATAAGATGTTTTCTTCCACTCTTCACTATCTATTGCAGGTGGTAGAATTATCCTCTATGGTTGTGAATGATATTATGTAAGTGGAAGATGTTGTGCATACCCAGCATCATCAATAATTCAAGCAGAAGTCAAAGCTCTCATGACATAAACTCTTTTACATATTGACAAAGCTCTTTCGGTTTCTGACAACTCACCGTTAGTTAAAGTTCTAAATATAAAAGTTGTTAATCTCAGTTAAATAGTTTGTGATATATCTTGTTCTAGACTGCACTCAGGCTCTTAAAGGTTTTGTAAAAGTGTCTTGTAATTATATCCTAGATATGTAAGTAATTTTGCAGATACTATAAGTGAACATGCTTATATCAATGATGTAAATATACACCGGATGTACCAACTTCCAAGTTTTCTTTCGAAACAACTCGAAATTTCTTATGTTTTAGCTATTTTACTCAAATGTCACAAGTTGCATAGTAGTTGCTAGTAGTATTTAGGGGCTACAACTAACCACTGTACTAACCCAACTAAAAAAAGAAAAATCAATTTAATAGACACACAAGGTAAGGAAAACAACCATTAGGTATAAGTCAGGAAATCAGTTATAGAATGCAAGGAATCTTTAAAAGATTATGGAAACTTCCTTTACTTCCAAGAATTGCTCAATTTCTTTGGAAGTGTATTCAAGATATTCTTCAAACAAGAGATAAACTAGCATATGTTATTCAGAATGGAGACTATAGATGCCCTCTATGCTCTCAATCACTAGAATCTTCTTCTCACAGTATCCTACACTGCAATGTTTCAAGGGCAGTTTGGTTTGCAGTTCTTGGACTTCATATTCAGCCAGATGTGAATATTGTTGAATGGATCTGCAGCTGGTTTGATAAAGTTCTAACTCATCAAGTTTCACAAGATGTTATCTGCAATATAGCCATTGTGGCTTGGTGCATTTGGATATCACGGTGTGATGTTGTTTTCAAGGGCTGGAAGGTTGCAGTCAATGCAATAATATATAAATGCAAGTTAGAAATCGAGCTACATCAGAAAAGGACTCCTAGTTTAACAACTCCAGTTATAAAACAGTGTAGAACTAATCTCCACTGGTCTCCACCTATTGCTGGCACCTTTAAAATTAATGTTGATGGCTCTTACAATTATGATCTAAAAAATGGAGGCATCGGACTGATAGTTCGTGATTTTGCAGGTGTGCACATGGGCTCCAAATGCGTCTACTTAGAAGAAGCTTTCAGTCCAGAGCAAGTGGAATGCAAAGGTCTTTGGGAAGCAGTTAAATGGGCGCAAGATTCAAACATGGAGAAGGTAGACTTTGAACTGGATTCAAAATTAGTTGCGGTGACCTTGAACAATAATAATCCCAACATAGACTGGAGAATTCGAAACCTGCTTATGGATATTATAAATATCTTTGCTAGTAATAGTTCCTGGCAGTGTAATTATGTGCCGAAGGAAAAGAATAAAGCAGCTGACACTTTAGCAAAGTTAGCTAGATTTTCTTATCTTAGTAGTGTTTGGTTATTATCGACTCCTAGTCAACTTATATGTCAAGTTCAGGAGGACGCAAACTTTGTAACCACTAATTCTTAAATAAATTCATTCTCGTTTCAAAAAAAAAACCATTAGGTTGTTCCGTCCAGTCGGAGGACCAACAATAGTAATTTGGTCCTCCATTATCTTTAACTTAGCCCTAATC